>WHYT01017644.1:677042-692794 GCA_009806455.1 Tetrax tetrax
GGAATCTTGACCAGGAGCCGCATTACTCCTCCCCCTCCTTCTTCACTGACCTTGGTGTTTGCAGCTGTTTCTCTCACAAGAAAAGTTCGTTCTTCACAACGGGCTGGCAGAAGCCTCTCAGGATCTCTTCGCATTATTCATCCCATCTCATCTCCTCTCCACCTCTTGCAGCCGGATCGGGCTGAGTTGGGCCCAGTCGGCCGCCTGGCGAGAGGCCAGAGGGTGAGGCCTGCAAGGCCCCGGAGGCCTGCGCCTCCCCCTCTGCGCCTCTGCCCTTGCTCAGCTTCGTCACATCTTGTCTTCTCTTTTTTTTCTGTTTTCCCCTTCTTAAATACGTTATCGCAGAGGCACTATCACGGGACATTCTGCTCCCAATCGGCTCGGCCCTGGCCAGCAGTGGGTCCGCCCTAGGGCCGGTCGAGTCCACTGAGCGACTTCTAGCAGTTTCCTACAGAAGCTACCACCTTAGGCCCCCCTCACTAAGCAAAACCACAACATTATCAAATCAACATTTTGTTGAATAACCACTTATATCTTCAAACCCATTTCTGTTCTTGAAAATGTATGTGTTTACTAAGGGGAGGAGGTTCTTGTGAAGGGTGTGCATTTTTTGTGCTTTTTCTTTTTTTAAGTAAACTAATATGTTTAAATAATCTTGGAAAATAGCTCTAAAAGAAAAAAAAAACTTACTGTATAATTCATGCTGTCTTTGAAAAGGGTTAGGGCACTAAGAGAAGCTTTAAAAGTTACTCCTTGATGCTGAGGTCAGATTGCCAAGTGTTGTATCTTTTTATGTGTTATACCTTTTTTGCAGCCGGGTCCCTGTTTCTTGTACTTTGATGTTGCACTACACTTCTACCACAACAAGGTACTTATCATTATGGAAGATGGTGTGAGAGCAACCTCTTGCAGAAGCCAGGACACTCTAGAGAGTTTTGATGGAAAACTAAGATTTCTTATTGCTTTGTCTTGCTTACATTTGTATTGTATTCTTCTGCAGCTTCTTGCTCTCATTTTTCTTGAATTTGTTGTCATGTGCAATACATGTGTATAAATATCTGAAAGAGACATGGCCAAAGGAATGGCTGGCAGACTTCTCTGGTGGTATCCAACATCTCCAGTATTTGTAGCGGAAAGAACTGTCTCCCTGGAAATGCTGTAGTGCAGACCAAGACTGAAACTGCAGATTGGGTCTGTGAGGTGGCTTGCATGGTTAATCTGGGCTTTGTTCTCCTCACGGATTTGTACTGGGACATTATTTTCTGCCTCATTGACTTCCTCATCTGGAGTGCAGTTGAGTTCTCCCCCATCCTTCTCATGAAAGTATAAATAAGGTTGCTAAAAAGCTTAGTGAGGCGATATGGACTGAATTCCATCTTGGCCACTGATGATATCAAAACATATCTCTATCTTCTTCTGATAGGAGAGCTAGAGCGACTCAAGTGTTCTGACAAGCAGTGGCTCTGATGTGTTTTATATGCTCAGTATTACACAATGCTGATAACACTGTCCTGTGTGAGAAGAGCTGACCTTGGGTTTTTTAATGCTGAAAGAAGTCAGTGCTAATCAGAAAGCCAGCAGGTTCGATATCTTGCATGACAATAGAATATTAAAACAAATGTTCAGCCACTTTCTTCTTTTTTCCCCCTTATGGTCAGAAGAGTTAATATGATAAATTCAGAGAGTTTTCACACTGACATTTAATTAAAATGAAATTACCTATCATTGTTATGGCCTACACAGAAGCTATTATTTATGTGGATATTATTCTAATACCTTATTAGACCAGGATTGCATTTGAATCGGTATGTTAGCATGACTTGAATTCTTTCTTTCTGTACTCCCTAAGTAGCAGCAAGTGCAAGCTGCAATGATAAATACTTACAGAAAAAGATATTTCAGTCTTGTTGGAAAAAGCAGGGACACTGTTCAGCCAGAGATTTTTTTTTCCCTTCTTCTCCATTAATATTTTCTTCTGTTTACTCTGATGTGGCTGCTCATCACATAAGTCAGCAGGATGGTTGTAGGACTCTTGTCAATAGAATTTTTATCATGCTAACTAGTAAGATTAATTTCCTGTGCATCAGAGGAAAAGATCATTTTTAATGCAGCAAGACTTTTATATATTAACAGTTTTATTCTATAACGTGCCAAAATATAACATGATAGTGTAAGATCACTTAGAGAATAGCATTTATCAAATGTACCATTCTCTTTCCTTTGAAGCAACAGGAATAACTGAAGAAGAGGGAGGTGGTGAAGAGGTTATGACTATGATTGTCATGAAGTTTTCAAAGAGCAAAATCATCTGATAGACTTTTTGATTCCACACTGTGAAAATGTAAAGATGTTTGCATAAGACTGATGGTTTTGAAAATCAGAGAGCACACAGTTTGCTGTTCCACTTCCAAAACAGCTGTTCCACAATGTCTTGCGACCTCCCACCTGGACCTTGCTGCTAACTGGTGAGCTCCCACTGTCCCTGATCCTTTTCCCCCCATTTCCAAGAATTCTAGTGAAGCTTTTCACAGATCACTGTGACTGTTTAATAAAGGCTCATGTTTTCAAGGAGAGAAAGTACAGTGGGTTTCCTACCAGTAGAAACATCCAGCTCAGGCTGCTTTCTCATTTTCCTTGAACCTCTATATTCCACCTCCTGTGAGTATTAGCCTGTGGACTACTGGGAAGCAGCACTGGTGGGCACTGTCTGTAAGGGAAGGCAAGCTGGGAGCCAAGTGTGACACTAAGGCAAGCAGAGAGTGTGACTCAAGGTTAAGGGGCAGTCTCACAATAGGGGCAAGCAGAGCAAGTGATGGCAATTGGCTTCAGCCACAAAGCCAGACTGACAGACAAGCCCATAAGTTTTGAGGCAGGACTGAGATCAAGCCATGAAGCCAAATCAGGACAAGCTTTATGACTTTTTCCCCCCTCTAATTTCTGGTGAAAGAGCTACCTTATATTTTGCAGACAGTGTCCATTTGTTAGCCTATGATAAAATCAAACAAATTATTCTGCAAGCAGTTGGACAGAGAGCGGAAGGAAAGAGCAGCATGTGCTTGCCACTCTGGGCTTGAAGGGCAGCTGCTACAGCACAGAAGCCGCTGCGAAGCATTTAGAGAGAGAGAGAGAGAGGAATAAGAATTATTTCTGTTTCAGCAGGAGAGTGACAAAAGAAGGAACAATTTTCCACAGCTTCAGTTTATATGTGACAGCAAAGAGTGTTCTTCTCAGGACAGGTTGCCAACAAGGGTTTCCTTACTCAGCGTTGCCTCAGACCAATTTGTATGAATTCCTGCAGGCTACAGCAGTCAAATCCTGTATGGCTATGTAGTCAATTACAGCATATATCCACTTAAGTCATTGGTATAACAATATATTTGGAGCTTAATTGGGGATGACATGAATGTAGATAAGCTGTCAAATTGGCTGGATAGGTCGCATCACAATCAAGTGAACTGTCTTTAAAGAAAGAGACTAATTAATGAAAAACAGACATTCTTACTGCATTTGCAGTAACTGCAGTAACAACATGAAACTGATATTTTAGTTCTATAAAACCCCAGTGATTGACTTACTAGGTCTGGAAGCACATGAACTGAGGATCCTTAATTGTCTAGCTTGAACATGGAAGTGGTAGAATTGTTTATTTACAGGGGTGGAAAATTCCAGATATACTCCCTTCTGTAAACCCATCTTTCAGCTAAGTCTGACTGCTAGAGTGGGGTTTTTTTGCTGTTGAAAAGCTCAACAACAAAAAAAAAAAAGAAAGAATTAATGATAAACTGCATGTGAACTAATTCATGCACTAAATGTGCCCATCAGGCAGAAGCAGGAATGTTTGTGTATAGGTTGAAAGGGCATGGCTTTGGGATATGGAAGGAAAGTAGTAGGCTACAGTACATGAAACAAAGGATGGGTAAATAGGTAAATCTTCCAAGTTTTATGGAAGTTACTGCCAGATCTGCTTTGGCTTTAAATGTCAAATACAAGTACAGATGAATTTGTAATTATATGCTTTAACTACAAGCACAGAAAAGACAAATAAGTAAGGATATTTAATCTGCATGTTCTTGGTAATAATGTATTACGATAAACCTTAAGACACTAAATCTGAACATTGCCGGTTGCTCAAATGCTTACCTAAAACCAGACAATCATTTAGTAAGTGCTATGTGTGAAAAACCAAAATATGGAGCCAAAATGTGATTTAAAAGCTTTCATGTGCAAATAAAAAGCTCTTTCCTATTAGGTTTTCCTCCATAGCCTTGTATATTAGCATTTTGGTAGCATACTGATGTTTAGCTTTATTTTTCTTAAATTTGCATCTGTGGTATTTCCAGAGTTGGTAACACTACCATTTCATTTATATTCTGCAACTGTTCATGTAAATACTGCTTTTCAAGGCAGCATTATGAATATTTCACATGCTTTTGAAATAGTAGTGAGGCATTTTCCCTCAGGAAGGAGACCTTTAGTTAGTTAGTATGCTGCTTTTCTAAAATGTTTGGTTCAAAAATATTTCAGTTATATTTCCCTTCCTTTGGCAAGCATGCTTCTATTGTAATATCCTTTAATTATAAGATTGTGGAAATTATGACAAGATATTGTCTTAATCTTGGTTGGTTTAGTATTATACCCTCTGAACTGGGAACCCTCAAAGACAAACTGAAAGCTCCTCCTGCTGCAGAGTAGTGCTTTGTGCATAGCTTGCACCGATGGATGGAGTTAGCAGCTTTAGCAGCCTCTTATTTGAAACAATGTGCAAGTCAAACAGTTAACATTCATTTTATTTCTGGAGAAAATATCAGACAGGTATTCCCTATTTCAAATGTGAAGATATCTATAAAACCTGTATGGACAGATCAGAAGCTTTGAAATATATAGTGTAGGCAGCTTCAAGGTATTTTCATTGACTAACTTTACACAGGCTGTTTGAAATCGGGAAGCTGTTTCCCCTACTTGCATTCAGCCCAACTGGAGGCTGTAACCTGGTTGCCAGAAGGTAAATTCTGGCTTCTGCTGGGCCAATGCAACAGTTGAATTGCAGTCAATATTTTTATCTTTGCCTAGACCTTATGTCTGATAAATAAGTGGCTTGCTTTGGGTGTTCATTCTTCCTTGAGGAGATTTTCCTGTTTTAGTCTGCAAGGCCTGTACTGTCCCCTGTATATTAAAAAAATGTACAGTAGTATACTGTGGGCATGCTGTAGACCTGAAAAGTACATAACCTTTCAAATTATTCTGCACGTAGTAGGGACTGTTTATGTCAGGCTCAAATATTTAATTGACAGACACAGATATCTTTCTTCTATTGCACATATACTAACTAGGGATTACGTAAACAAGCAAAATGGAGGTGCTACCTAATATTCTTAGGATAGTCCCTCGGTCAGCTCTCCAGCACTTTGCCTTCATTGCAGACAAACAAACAAAAATGTATCTTGCCATAGTTTAGCTTAATTGTGTCATATATTACTCAATAAGTATCATAAGACACAGGAGTTCAGGACAGTAAACAGAAAGAAATACTATGTTGGGGTTATAGTAAGGAAGGGAGGTGTTTTTCTGATAGTAGAATATATTTCTCAAACTTAAACTGGACGAGGATCTGGGCTTTGGTATTGCTGACTCTTGAGAAAGAGACCTACTTTGTTTCAGTAGTATTAAGTAATTTAGGTCTTTGTTGGAGACTAAAGAGATTATAGAAAAAAAAATGGGCAAAATGATGCTCATATTCAAGTATTTATTTAGTTTAGTCCTCAAAAATATTTGTAACTGAAAATTGTATTTTCAGTAACTGAGGATATTTCAATAACCTTCTAGTAATTTCAAAAGACTTATCAGAAGGTTATCTTAAGAAAAAAAAAAAAACAGAAATAAAGTGAAACTGTAGAAAAGAAAGGAACTATTTTACAGATGTCTACCTTTGACTGTTCATGTCTCAAATGTCTATGCTGTTTAATTCCCATGTAACTATACGGTATATGGACAGTATCGCTCCACTATTTGAAACTGAGTTTTTGCTGTCAGTCTTCCAGTACTGAAAATACAATGACTGAAGTTACCCAGAAGAGGCATCCCCGTTGCTACTTAATTAAATTAAGGGAGGGAAGAAATGGAAGAGGGAATTTCTCTGTGCTAACAGCAAGACATGGTTCCAGCATGGACAGAGTGAAAGCTTTGACTCCATGTGGCATCTATCGTGGAGTGCAGCTCTGGAGGAAAACATGGACAGCTGAGTTCTAGCTACACTCAAGCAGCAGTCCAGTGCGGATTCCCCTGGGTTAGTTCAAGGCCTGTGGAAAATGTTAATATGTCCCATAGCCCGTATTTTCCAGCTTTGAATTAAACTATTCAAGATATGAGGCTTGAATAACCTCCCCCAAGGAAATTATACCTCCGTTAAAAGGCCCTAAATACGTCTTACTCTCTAGGACTAAAAATTTATTTCTTCAAGACTCTATTGGGAGTATGGTAGTATTTCTGAGATCCTTGAAGTACCTATTTACATTTAGGTTCAAAAAGCCTTTGTAAGACTTAGCAGACAACCTCCTCTTACAGAATGTTGAAGTGAACTTTTACAAACAAGTGGGAAGGGACGGCAGGAGTGGGAGAAAATCTTTTCATCTCTACAGAGACCAGATATTACCACTGCAGTGTTACTTGTACAGAATCAATCTTTTCCAATGAGTGTTTTGACTGCCTGCGGCAGTGCACCTCTGTTCACTGAATTTAATAGTCTGGATCCTGATTCTAAACCTCGTTTACTACCAGGGGAAAGAAGTTATTACTGTCAGGTTATTCATTGGACTAGTTTAAATATTAACACAATGATCACGCTGTCTTGCCCAGTTTTATTCTAAAAAGGGAGTGTATGCAATTACTGTAGTGCGTGTTTGACAAAAAGACTGTTGTAAAACTTGGAGATGTAGGTGCAGCATCTATGCAGCAACTACTTTTCTCAGGTACCTTGCTGTAATGTGCATCAACTATCCTGTGGTATCTCTTTTAATTCTTGCGTAGTCCCTCCTCTTGCAGAGCACATTTACTAAATAACCAGACATTTGCCCCAAGGAGCTGTACTCAGACTGCCTAAATTCTGCCCTAGTCCTTTGCCTATAAACAGAGGGATTTTTGTAATTTGTATTCTCTGAAGAGTGTTTCGGTGTCCTAGGATAGCCAGTTAGCAAGAAGCTATCTGGTAGACAAAGAACAAGCACACAACTTGAAGATTAATTTAGGCAATTATGAAGATAACTGAAAATATCGGACTTCATAGTATGTATGACATACTGTTTGCAGCCATGCAAATCTTATCTGTAGGCAGGGGACAATCTCTGGAATTTTATTTTGATTTTTTAAAATAAGAAACACAAAGGATTTTGCTGAGGTCACACTCAAGGATTAAAACTGTATCCTTACTTCAAATTCTTCTAGTCCAGAGTTTTCTTCTCAACAAGACATAAACAAAGAATTTCAGATACCCAATTAATATATATCAAGCTTGACTTTGGAGATGAATATTGAATATGTTCTGAAATTAGAACACTTTTTAAAGTGTTCCAGACTGGACAGATGATCACAATTGGGCATTTAAACTTTTGGGTAAAAAAAAGTCTTCATCTCTGTTTTTCTTCTTAAAAAAAAACCAAAGAAACCAAACCCTGTTCTTCATATCTTGAAATATATTTTGCTTTCCTTAATTTCCTGGAAGCAATGCTGTTTATGCAGCATTCCCATAACAATTTTTCAGTGTTCCAAGTTCAGTTATAGGAAAGGCAAGAGAGAGAAGTACTGACACATCACTTGGTGAACTCCCCGCATGGCACTCAGCTAATGAATGTCAGGACATGTCTTGGGCAGAGTGGTCAGGGAGCAGAGTTAGGTTTTATGGCACTTCTTCCCTACCAGTGATGGCTGAGAGTAGAACGAGATTCAGGGGTGCTGGGGAAGGAGAAGGAGCTGCAGTCTAGGGAGACACTGCTGTAGAGGTTGGATAAATTTATTAGAATACACTAGTAATAACAGATAATTACAAACCCAAATTGTGCTACTGAAACTATCCAGAAAAGAGACGAGAATAAATTCTGTGTGGCTAGTGTAGGACTAACAGACAAGTAATTTAATTATTGGGATAAGCACATTCATGCTGTTCAGCCCCTGAGAGGTGCAGAACTTGCATTAGTTCTGTCACTGGAAAGAGCAGCGATGAGCTGTTTTCCTCTCAGCAGAAGCAGCGGTGGTGGTGTGGCACACTGACAGCAGCTGCAGCAGGCACTGGGCTGTGGTGCGGGGAAAGGTCTGCGGAGAGTGCGCTTGGGATTGTGTTTTCCTTGATAGCCCTGGCAATCAGCACGTTTCCCTGTCTTCTTTTGCTGATTTCCCTGGAAACAGCAGCTAACATGGAAAAATATAATAGGGATAAAACCGTAGGAAGAAAAAAAGCCAATACCTTAAATTCATTTTAAATTTTAAAAACATATGCCATCATAAAATGATTTCATTTTAGCCATTTGATTTTTTTCTCTGAATATAATAAAGAAGTTGGGAATGTTTTAATTACAGAAGAAATGTCATTTAGGAATGAAGGAGAAAATAGAGGTTATTTTTGCTACTCTAGGTTAGGTGGGGTTTTTTTTCCTACAGTAATTTTCTTGTGCAAGTGTACCTCAATATGGACACAGTCTTTCTTCTTGTGGGACAAGGGAGGCAATATGGATGGTTATTTACATGGGGTTTACTGTGGGGCATATGCGTGGCGTGAAGATAAGCTCAGGTGAAAATGCATTGCTGTATTGGTGCAGCTTAAAAAAGCTATTACAGAACAGCCCACCTCCTGGAGAACGGGGAGAAAAACAGAAAGGTAAAAAGTGCATGTAAGTAAAGCAGAAAGAGAAATTTTTTCATTGCTTCCCATTGGCCAGCAGCCACCTCCCGGGAAGGAAAGCAGGGCCTGGGCACCCGCAGGCTGGAGCAGGCTGGAACTGGCTATGTCTGGCTCAGGCAGCCCCGGCCTCCCCTCACAGAGGCCCCTGCAGTCCCCTGCTAGCACCTGGGCACCTACATCCTTTACGAAAGGGAAACAAAAAGAGTAAAATTTCACCAACAGTAGGCTATTTAGCATTTCTATAAACCAAAGTGGAATGCAGATTTTTGTTGCTGTTTTTGATTTGGGGGTTTGGTTTTGTTGGGGGATTTTTATTTGTTTGTTTTTATTTTGAAGAAATGTCTCTCCCATCTTGTCTGGAGCCATTTTTGTCATTTTAGTCACATGTAGCAAAAATCACCCTGGGTTAGCAGGGGAGTGTGTGACTACTCCTTCATTGTTCGTTATTAAGAGGATATCTTTTCTCCTATACCAGCTTGCCTCAGTAGTGAAGACCTGGATAATGTACTAGGGTGAAGCTTGATCATGCTGTGGAGCACTTTTTGACTGCCTTGCACACAGCAAATATATGAAATACACATCCAGATTTTAACTGAGTTTAGTTCTGAAAGACCTTGGTCGGTGCTCTTCTTCCTTGACCTGAAATATTGCCATAAAAAATAGTGTCAAGGCTTTTACTGTCTAATTGAAGAGGAAATCTAAATATTCATTTTCACTTTTCAAGTTTTAAAGTAATCTTTGAGGCCAAATTTAATTAAATTTTTACATTTAGATTTCTGTATTGCAACTCAAATATGTATTTTAACCCAAATCTATTACACAATTTTAATAAAGGACTCTAGTTATTCTCTCATGTAGACACTAGCAGCAGTCTCCAGGATTTAGCATTATGGAACTTCTACAAAAGTTTTGATCAAAATTAACACTTCTCTTTCTCCTATAACTTGTGAAATACAAAGGGACATGCGGTTTTGATAAAATAGCCATGGTAACAAATAGGTAGGAAAAAGATTCAAATACTATAGAAATATTAAAAAAAAAGGGATGTACTTTGTATATATAGATATATTTTTCTTTTTTTTAAAGAAAATTAGTTTTCAGGTTAATATTTTCTTGGTAATATGTGACTGTTAAATTACTTTCCTGCTTGGCACAAAAAAACCCCAACCCCTTAAATGGTACAGATGCCACCATATTCTGTTTCTATGCTGAATTAGAAAAGTAGTTAACTTCTTTGCTGCAGCTTCAGGTCAAGAAAACTTGTATTGTGTGTTATCAGAATCACAGTCACAAGAACAAGTGACTGTGATTTCCATGCAAATATTTTTTTCAATTTTCAAGTCATTTAAGAATTAAGAAGAGTTTTTTTTCAGATATAAGGATCTTTCAAAGTTATCAGTGAGAAGCGCAATTAATGTTTCCACAAGCATGGTTTGTGAAACCTCCATACCCAATTCCTATCTTCTATTTTTATCCAAATAATTTCTATTCTAATCACTCTGCTAATCTGAAAAAATGTGGAATAAAAAATTTGCCTGTGACTATTCTGTAATTCAGTGGTTTCTATGAAAATGAACTTATTCAATAGGTTATGTTTGTGCAAACACTACAAGCCACAAATATGAGCAAACTATAAAAATAATCTAAGTACTGTAGAGCTTAACAGGTGGGTTTTTTTTTTTCTCCAATTGTTTTTTTTTTTTAATAGTTTTAGTGCAACAAGCTGTTGATTTGGGGTTGTTTATCTTTTTCTCTGTAGGCTTTTTTCATTCAGGTTTGCAATGAATCTGCTGCTTGCTCTTGGATGGCATGCAGTGATAGCAAATTCATTCAAACAACCCTCAAGCCATGTAAGAATAGCCACACAGAACATAAAAGCAGTGTGCCTCTCCATGCTTTGCTTTTTATTGCTAATGGAGAGCATTCAGCATTTAATAAACAATTTACAGTGTTTTGCATGTGTCCTTGACACATTTCTGATACAGGAATTGTTAACATGAACAGCATTGTGTTCGAGTACAAATCGAATCTTTGTTGCAGAGGTTCTAGCTATACCAATAGAAAGAATGATAGAGAATGAACAGCTCTGCTAATGGGAATAGTGATATTATTTGACCACCCACAAACTGATTGAAACTGCCAGCATCCAGAAGATAATCAAATGCATTTTTAACTTGCCATCTGCAAAATTTATTCGTTTGTTCTCTGGAGAATTTGCTGCCATGTGGTCTGTTTGTGGGAATGATGTAAAATCCTGAGGGAAATCTAAACAGCAGATACCATATACCACATGAGCACGCATGCAATAAAATGGCATACAGTATGCCAGTTTTTAAGCACTTAATGTGATTTAATTGCATATGATGGAACTGTTTATTAGTCTTGAAGTCTGAAATGATATATCCACAGAGTATATATCTGTAGTTCAGCACATAAGAATTTCTCCATTTTGCTTCAAAAAGTGTTTCACTCCTGTTTGGTACTTGACAGCAATGAGAATGAAAGGACTAAATACCCCTTTCTGTGTAGTCCTTGATTTCTGGGCTAAGATTTCAAGAAGATAATATGTAATAGCAATTATAATAATGATCTTTGTGCTGGCAACATCTGCCCATTAGAATATAGAATGAAATGATCTAATGTTGGACAAACTAACAGTTGTCAAATAGTAATGATCTGTCATCTGCGTTTAAGGGTGAGTTTGATGGTAAGCTACTGGTAGAAAGCTATACCCCCTTTTACAAATCTCCTGAGCCATCTGTTTATTTTTTGGGGGGCTGAACTGGATGATCTTTAAAAGTGCATTCCAACCCAAACTATTCTATGATTTTATGATTCTATGATTCTTGATTTTAGTGTATAATTTATTTGTATGCATAGTGAAAATATCTGATGTTATGAAGTATGACTAGCTCACAGATACCTTCTTTTACATACATTTACCTTGTAAGCAGTATAATTAAAATAATACATGGAGAAAGTGAGGGTATATATATTTTCCAGAGCTGTACTAATGAGAATTATCTTGCTGAATCCTATGTAGCTGCGGAAATTTAGAGAATTATCTATGCCCTATTCAAAGGCTGTAATTTCTCCCTTAATAATCTTTGCAATTTTGTTGCCTACAAGGTAAACCAAAACTTAAACAAACAAAAATCTCCTTTTATCTGTGAGTTAGATGTAGCCCATGTAATTTGTAGTCTGTTCACGCCGTTACTTGCCAACCAATGACAAGGCTGTTAGCGGGCTTTGCTTTTAGAAGGTCAGTTTTTATGCTTGCATAAACTCTGACAAGCTACATTTCTCATGTCTATTGTAATATGAATGGATGAGCCATTTACTGGTTTCTTACCTAGAGGTGAATGCTCAATTCCTAAGCTCTGAATGAGGCTTTTGTCATCAATGTTCTCTTGTTACCTATTTTTTTCTATCTTTCTGTTGCATGTATCTCCTCCTGGAAAATCTCGCCCAGATCTTGCCAGTCTTTTCTGTGCTTAAAAGTCTACTTGCCCAGTTTACTGCCAAGATAACCAGGGAGACATACTTGTTTCAAAGTATGGTTATGGATGATCTTAGGTAAATAGCTACTAGCAGAGATTTCCATTACATATCCTATAAAACAGTGCCTTGTGATACTGGAAAAAAAACTTCTAGAGAATTTGTGGAAATGTATATACTCTTTGTCATGAATTAAGTGAAGTTTGATGTCTTCCTTTCAACTTTATTCCAGAAATAGATCAGTGTTATGGAAGAAAACTGAAGCCAACTGGAAAAAATAAAAGTAATCTTATAATCTAATCAGTTATTAGTAGACATATAACAAAAACTTGAAAAGATACGTGGAATCAGATAACCTTTTATTTTAACTAAATATCTTGCTATTAATATGCTGATTCCAGTGAACCTTTAGCTTTACCAAGGGGAATGATCTTTAAATACAAATCTATAGTATTGGAACATAAACTAAAGGAAGAAGTAGTAATGAAAAGTTACATTACTGATTTAAAGACCTGTTATATAACCTGGATAATGCTTTTTCCTGAAACAAGCTGATTTGGCAATGTGAATGCAACTCAGAAAAGAAGCACAGAGCATAATTATCTGTTGTTAACTGAAACTAGATTAAGTTGAGAAAAATCTATTCATCACTAATTACTACATCTTTGGATATTAAATGATAATAAAGACTGTGTACTGAGAGACTGTTAAATACGGATGGCTCTTGAATTATGTGTCATGATTTCCTTTCCCCCAAGGGAGTTCCTCAACTTACTGCTTACCTCTTTGTAACTTCTATAGTAGACTTCCCCTGCTACCTGGAGAGTCAAGCAACTCTCATTGTAAGAAAACACATCTTCAATTGGTCACCGTGTGAGTGATCTTATCAAGTGAATAAAAAAAAAATCTCTGTATATTTATGGATTTATTTTTTCCTCCCAAAGAAAGATGACAGGGTAAAGTGAGAGCTCTTCTAAATAAAACTTTTCATTATTGAGTGGACAAGGAATAAGGCTTCCTCAGTACTTAAACTAGCTGGTTTTTCTGTACACCTTATCTATCTGATGGCTTGATTAATATTTTTTGCAAATAATTATCCAGATGAAGATAAATGTGTCTGTATTTATGTGTTCTGTGGACTAATTTGAGGATTGCTATTAAGTGTAAAACCTGATCTCCCCTGAGACAACGTGGATTTCTAATGTGATGACAAAGTGATCATGTATGAGAGAGTTCAGCTAAGGAGCAGTTGTTACAGGCATCAGACAACTCTACAGTGAGGGGAGTTTAAGGCAGTAACATACTCGAGAAGTACTGCAATTCTGATTGTTCATCCTTTAGTCTCCATGCGTATGATAAATAAGAAGAAACTACTTCAAAATTCTGATAGCCAGTGTTTTTTATTCTGTAATTATCAAATGAAATCTAATTGAGATTTGGCAAATTACAGCTGTTATAGCAATTCATATTTGAAGGCTAATGAAATTTAAAGGAGTAAAGAAACATAGGAAGTTTGTGTTAATTGTGACATTAACATTAAACTTTTTTTGGTCAATATTCCTGTTAAAAAATTCTCTTAAAAGCCCATGAAAATTTAACAACAAATAAACTCTCAAGGCAAAAGCTTCAGTGGCTTTGGCAATTTAATTTTTTATAGATGTATAGTTAAAGTTTAAAAAATTCTTTATTCTTCTGAGTAAATCTGTTTAGCAGGTGGATTGTAAGATGTGTCTTATACTTCTTTTCCTCCTTACCATGAAAAGCATGAATGCATCAAACAGTTGCCAGAAGCAGAAAATTTGAAAGCAGACCTTGACGCATCTGACTCATTAAGTTGAAAATTCTGCTTCTGCTTTCATTTTGTTAGCTTGCAGAAATATTTAACAAAAATTAGAATGACTGCTGATACCTTGTGTTTGTTGTTTAGGTTGCTTTTTATGTATTTCTACACAAGATGCATTTCTCATGTCAGTGATAATGGGCAGATTAACCACTTGCTAGCTTTCTAAACGCAGATGTCAAGTGTAGTTGTGGCATGATGATATCTAGTAATGTCTGTAAATATATAAACTTATAAAGTACCAATCTATGCATTTGTGGGGAAGGTTGAACATTAACCACACTCAAGGAAACAAAGTTATTGATAGAGGTTGAATTCTGCTTATCTTTTGATTTTTCTGAATAAAATCAGGAGTGCTAGATCATTTTATGTAAGCTAGGTTTGGAATACCTAAAAGAGAATATGTGTTGTCATGAAAGGATATTAATGAAACATAGCTGGTAGGTAGTTTCCTTAAGCATGTGTGGAGAGAGAAGAAAACAAATAATTCAAATCAGGCTGACATAGCTAAAGTGTTTCTGTTGAGACCCTCTTTGCTGACTTGTAAGTCATTCTTTGTTCTTCATTGGTACTACCCAGTAAGGTTTGTGCATCAAAAAGAGCGAACGAAAATATTATTTTCATTTGTATAGGCCAATGTTTCAGCGGGTGTTTATTTTCCAATGATACTGATGAAAATAAGAAGGTACCCTAGTGATTCATGTACTCTGCTCTATTGGAGGTCTGTCTTCCACAGCCAGTAGCACAGTATCAAAAAGCAACAATTTAGACATAAGTCAGAATTCAAACAGATTGCAATTTGATGATTACTGAAAAGAATCTTTATATTAAACATTGCAGTCAGATGGCTTTCAAATGGACATTTGGTGTGGGCTAACAGTATTTCATTGTAATAGGATTTTTCTTTGCTGCAATAATCACATCTTACTAGGAAGTAGTTTACCCTGCCTCAGTGAATGTCACCCAAACTTAACAGTGATTTAATTCTCAATAAACCTTCTGTTGAGAAGCTTTAAGGTCAGTGCATGTGTACTTCTGAGGGAAACTTTCTGTATCATTTGCCTTCAGGTGGACTTTCTCCACAGAGATAATATCAGTGGCAACATCCATTGCAAGATAATTCTGATTTCTTTAATTTCACTAGTGTTTTTCATTAAACTAGGCTTATAAAAATGATTTGTGGTGGGTGAGAATTCTTGCCCCAACAAGTAAAGGGAACAACTTTTGTCCTCATTACCTGGGAAATATGGAGAGGAATGTAGGATCCTAAAGATTTTGATAAGACATATGGCAGAAATCACAATATCATTTTGTAAACTAAATTACTGTTCCAGTAGTTTTAGATAAGACATCTTAACTGAGATACTAGATTGTTAGACATTAACTGTAAAGAGTGTTAAATCTTAAAATCATAGAATCATAGAATCATAGAATGGTTAGAGTTGGAAGGGACCTTCAAAGGTCATCTAGTCCAACCCCCCTGCAAGAAGCAGGGACCTCCCTGACTAGATCAGGTTGCTCAGAGCC
>WHYT01017645.1:0-25344 GCA_009806455.1 Tetrax tetrax
CAAACAAACCTTTTTCTTTCACTTATGAGGAACATTTCTGTAAAATGTTTCTTAATTTAAAAATCTTAGAACTTTCATTTCAGTGATTTCACTCCATTGAATCATATTATGAAGCAGACACTGAATATCACAGTAAAGTAAGTTTTCCAGAATCTACATTTGCTAGTAGAATTTTTCATTCATTGCTAATATTGAGGATTGAAGTGGCTACAGCTTAGCAGAGCTGATGCTGTAGCCAGGTTGCTGTAGCCAGGTTCCCTATGTAATGGAAAATGGAACACCTCCCTCAGCGCAGGTCGCAGGGGAGCTGTTTGGCATGACACTGTCAATGAGCGCTTTGGGACTCTTTAGTGCATGCATCATTGATTTAAAAGACAGTTATAGCTCCTCTGGAATCATTTGGTCTATCCGCATAAATACACCCTTAGGGACAATAATGCACACATTACTGGAACAATAGTGTGTAATAGCTGCTTGTTCAGTTTTACACTGCTGATACTGTAGTTGAAGGTGTCATTTGATCTTTAGACAAAGGTAGTTAGAGGAGTATTTTACAGTTCCAGCACAAAAAGCAGTAGTAGCATCCTTTTTGTTAAGGGTATGCACTGTATTATTTTAAATCTTGAAAAACCTTAGTGACAAAATCCCACAGTGAAAATGAGATAAAATGGACTGGGTTGGGGCAATTTGCTTATTGAAGAAATTGCTTTTTTTCCCCCTCCCTCTTCAGATTGCTGAAGGGCTTTATTTGAGTTCATCCTGTCCTTTGTCCTTTTTCTCAGCCAATAATTTTTTCTCTGTTTGCATCCACATATAATTTGTTTTATTGGGTTTTTGGTTTTTTTTTTGCTATGGACTATATACTTTTATTTTAGAGATAGTAAAGATGCCAGATTGCTGTTTCTCATCATTAGATTAACCAAATTTGGAAGTGTAATATGCCATGAAGAACTTAGCTCTAGGAAATTAGAGTTGTTTTAGGGAGAAAACAAATGAAGTCTCAATTCTTATTGTAAATAATAGAAGCTAGTGCAGAAGAAGTGTGAAGATAGATGTCTGACATTCATCTTCATAAGAGATGGGGAGCTCATGAAACATTTATGGTCTTTATATCAACATAAAAGCAAAAGCAAAACTTAATAATGAACTCTTATTTGGGCAGACCAAAGGATATTTTCACACAATGCTTGAGACAATTGGTCTCAAACTTTCTTCCTCTTCATGTCTTGTTCTAGTCCCCTCTTTGTCACCTTACATTGGTTATAATACGTAATGCTTACAACAATTCTTTGAAAAATGATTTTCTTTCATAATGTAGAAAAAGAAGGTAAAGACGTGACTTACAACTCTATGTTGACCAGTTACACAAATAATTTTTTCACTATCTGTAAAAGACTGTGTCGAATATTTGTCTCAACATTGTCGAAACATCAAACCACCACCCAAACAATGGAACTTCAGTTAAACCATAGGACTAGAGTCTTCCTGCTATCTTGCAAGACCCTGAATGCAGAGCTGATTCTGAGAAATTTAGCCCTACCCCCAGGCATGCACCCAGAGACGGTAAAGGACATGCATATCACCCAGTAATGGGCATACATATCACGGCCAGGTGAGGCTAGGAAAACCAGCTCTTGGAATACAATGAGTATGCAAACATAAAAGGGGAACAAACATCAGGGGAAGAAAACATCAAGGGAACCCACATCGACGGAATCAACACCGACAGAATCAGCATCGATGGAACTAACATCCACAGAACCAACATCAAAATGACCAACATCACATGGAATGTTCCCCCATCGAGTGAACTGGACTATCAGGATGCTGCAGCTCCGTGGTGGTAGCTATTGCAACTGAAACTCTTTTCCCTCTTTCCTTTCCTTCTCTCTTTTCTCTTACATTTTCAAACGTCTTGTCAGGTAAATAAAGTTACTTGGCGCTTGACTCCGTTTTGAGTCTTAATTCTGCTCCAGAGAATACGAGCAAAACCACGCTCCAGTGTGTGAGAGGTTGGTCTAGCCGCCCCTAGCCTCCCAGACTTGTCTCAGGTCGGCTAGAACACAAGGGGGCCTTTGTCTCATCCGAAATTGGAGCGTGACACTACCTGTATTAGTAATGTGTCTAGATTGTGTATGTATTTAAATGATTATTATTCCATTAACCAGTGAAAAGAAACACTAATGAATATAGAAGAAAACTGAAGTCAATTATTTTTTTGCCACCTAAACACATGGCTATTTTAAAAAAAAAAAAAAACAAACAAAAAAAAAACCACACACCCCAACCTTTCTCAACTCTGCTGAATAAGAAAGGGTTTCTGTAGCAGTTTCACCCTACGGGCATAATGGATGCAACTGCAGTGAGTTGTGATTAAATGAAAGGAAGATGTTTTCCTGTACATCTCTGCAGTTCCATGGACTGAAGGATTTGTCCTCCATCAATTCAGTGTGAGAACAAAGTCAGACTAATTAGGTTACAAAGAGAAAACCTTATTCATTTATGCCAGGCAAACACTGTCATATAAACAAGATGTCTTTCAGTCCTTCGTATTCACATCACATCAAGAAGAAATTATACTGACGCTTTGTAATTTACTTTATAGCAACGTGTAATAACCAACCTTTGAAAGCTTGGTTGGATTTGGAGGAGAAAAATTAAGAAGATATAATAGAGCCTATTAAAATTAGAGCAGGACAGAGAACAAGAACTTCTTTGCTGTCTAAGCGTTCTGATGGATCTGAGATTAAATTAATGAGGAAAAAAAAGATTTCTTCTTAAGCTTAGTTGTGCTTTTACTGAAGTGCCTATTTTCTGACACTGAGTCTACCTGCCACACAACAGCAACATCCATATTATTAATCTCTCTTTCCTCCCAAAGCAGACCAGTTTCACCCAGATTGACCACTAGGAAAGTCTATGGTCTGAGCTAACTCCTGCACCTTGCATGGAAGTTGTCTGGGACCATGCCAGTTGGCCAAGACAAAAATAATGCCATAAACCCTTTTATCAGTTTCTCGGCACTATTAATCTCACCAATGTAGACACAGACTACATGTGCAAAGAAAATCTATACCGTAACCCACTTGTCTCTGAATTAATGAGATATGATGCTCCCATATGATCAACAATGGGATTTTTTCCCCATGTATGCTTTCATGCCCTGGGTCAGTGCAGGAAAGAAAAAGATGCCCTGTGAGCAATGCTGGGTTGATTTCACAGGAGATTTGCCACTAACAGGAGTTAACATGTGCAATAAGGGTACTATATCACACCAAGACTTTTACTCAGACTTTTCCACAAGAAGTAGTTTTCATGAAGGCAGTAAAATAATGATGTAATACTGTATAAATTCAGAGAATTTGTTTAATGCTTTCCAATTTGGCTAGTGTACTGTTTGCCTGCTTTTAATTACCTAGACTGGAGATGAAGTGGGATAATCAGCCTCCTTTTTTATTTATCATGATAATATCATTGTGAAATACCATCTGTTATTGGCTTAAGACAAAAAAAAAAAGAAATATTATGTGTTGCTTTGAAATTTTTTGCTTTAAAAATGCTATGGCTAAAAAAGCTTGTTCGCAATAGCCTTCAATGGGTCTTTAATGAAGTTACTGGTGTCAGGGATATTTCCATATTAGTAAGATCAGATATCTAAACAGGTCTTCTGTTTGATATTTGTGGAGGACAAATCAGGTAAATAAAAATAAAATAAATCTGTAAATAAATGCAGGGAGGAGAACATTAAACTCTAAAAAAAAAATACAGCTTTTAAGATTTTTCTAACCTGGGATTCACCTGCCGGAAATCATGTTGACACTAATTACATTACTCATTCAAAATAATGAGATGGATTCTAAATCATCACTAACAAAGTTATGATAATTAATTACCAAGATGTTGAGAATAATAAGCCTTCTTGCTACCGTCATTATATTTGAGGTCCCTGAAAATGGAATCCAAGGAGAAAAAACAGTTTCATACTGAAGTACAAAGTAATAGAGTTGTTCTAATCCAGCTTTAACTTTCAAATTAGATTTTTAAAGTCTTAATTGTAATGCCAAACTTTTCATACATAGGTAGTTGATATTTCCCTGTAAAGCAAAAGTCTTTGTAAGTAATATACACATTATTACAGCAGTGGGACAACAAAAGTACCATAGCTGTCTACCAGAGCGAAATAATGAGATTTAAGTGTCATATCAATGTTATTTAGGTATTATTGATTAATAACACTGCACTTTTTTTTTTTAAATTAAATATGCCATTTCTGGCAGATTTTTAAGAGTCTGTATATACTTTCTTAAGGCACTATGTATCTAAAAGCAAAACGGATATTTTTTTTGCTTTATACAAAGTGATTTTTGAATGGAGAAGAACAAATTTAACCTTAGTGAATTCAGTTCTGCTGAAATTATACAAATAAGTGTATCAGTGAAATTTAAATGCCACTTTCTGTACTATGATAGGCCAGTCAGAATTATAAAAATAAACATATTAGACATAAACTCAAAAATTTGTTAAAGTTTTAGGTATGTCGTAGTTTAGCCCCGATCCGGACCAGACTACGCAGTCTCTCTCTCACTCCCCCCACCCTCCGAGAGAATAGGGAGAGATAATTTAAGAGAAGAGAGATAATTAAGAAAAAAACGACTCGATATAAATCATTAAAAAAAACCCAAATCTTTTGTAACACTTACTTAGAAAAGAATGGCATTTTTTTCCTTCTGTTAGCAGCTTCCAAATATTATTAACCATGTAAAGAAAAACATATCATAAAATGCAGTGACCTGAGAAAATGTTTTATGTTCAATTAGTTTTGGTATTTTATATTAAAATGGAAGAACTATGAGATACCAGACTATTGGGAGAGATATTTTGGCATCAGATTCCCTATGTAAACAAGTGTAACTGTTGAAGTCCGCAGATCAATCCTCTTTTGCATCACTCAAAAGTCTGTGTGTTATTTGCTAGACATTTTAGGTTCAATCTTAATAAGAATATATATATTTTTTAATTCAGTCATTTTTGTATGCTTGAATTGCTCTGGGCCAGTAGACATGGCAATAGGTATTTGTTAATGCCTTGGTTTTGAAAAGTAGTGGTTGATTGCTGATACCACTGTTTCTGGTAGCCATATTTGACATCTTCAAGAAGTCAAGTTTTTCAGTACTTCATGTGGGTTTTTTTAATACCTGAATATCTAGAAGCTGCAGTACTCAGCACTGTTAACAACTTTTCATAATATAAGTCTAGATGGAGGTATCCAGCACATGCTGCTGAAGTGATATAAAGTAGGGAACTAAAGCTTGTTTGGGCCTTTTACTACAAATATGAGAGGTCCAATTATAGGTTGGTTTAACCTACTCATTCTAAATATTGTGTTGTCTTCCTTTTGAGAAAAATATATCTGATTCTAACAAGTACTGGGTTTTTTTTTTTTTGCTGTCAATATTAGTGTTCTAATTTTCCTATTGGTATTCCCACTGAAGAAGATTGTCTTCACTGCATCTGAATTTAGAATGTTGACCACCAACTTCTTCTGATATGCATTATGAACTGAAAAGTCATTCTTACATTCACTTAAGGTGGAGTGACTACATAATCCTCAATTATATAGTTGAGTCTATATAGTAGACTATATAATCATCACAAGTATATAGGAGTGGAAATATAATCCCCAATTTCATTCTACAAAACTTCATTCTTCCAAGTAGTTCTGCTGGAGATGCATCTTCTGCAAGCCTCATTTCATTTTTTCTGGGCTGTCAGATGTAGTGATTTAATTTGTTTCACATTCACATCCATTCTAGTTTCTAACTTAGTCTATTTATTTAAACTGCCAGGGTTTTGAATGTGTACTGGTAGCTTTTATTTCCTGGATGTTTAAGAATGTGAGACAGAGTGACAAGGGAAGAAAAAGGAAGGAGAGACATGAGATGCAAATATGTCAGGGAAGTAATTTATACCATACACTAATTTATATTAATAATTAATTTATTTTTAAAATAATAGATTTATAGAAATTTTACCATGGTATTTACCACTCAAGTTTAATAGTAAAGTCATTTCAGCCACTTGTGTTGCACTTCAGTCTCTGAGAAACCTTTGACTCTGAAAGTCATGCTCTTTATACATAGCAGAAATAAAGTTAAGGAATTCAAAGTGAGATTCACAACAATCACCTACACGAGTCAGGATGCTTAGAGCTACCCAACAACAATATTTGAAATAAATCAGGAGACACATTGCTAGCCAACAGATATTCCTAAGGCAATCTTTTGGTTGATTCATCATAAAGAATCTAGGTAGGTTAGGGTATGTATCGATACCATCTCTACACTTGTCTATTCTTTTAAAATATTCTTGTCTTCGGGGGAATTTTTGTATTTCTTTTATGTTACACTCTATATGTGAGGATATAGAAAATCCAGAATCAGGTGCTGCCGGGGCATGGTAGGATAGACAAACACTTACCTAGTGGTCAAGTGGCTGTCACCTAGCAGTTGTGTTATTTAGAAGCCAGGTCTTTATGAGAAACAAATTAAAACAAATTCAGAAATGTAGGGGTTTTGATGGTCCTTTTGGAGGGGGAGAGACTTAAAGAGACAAACACATTGGCCTGCTTTATCTGAAGTATTCCTTAAACCCAGGAAAAGAAGCTCAGATCTTCTCTATTATCAGTGAGTGCTCTAGTTATCAGACTATTCTACAAAGTTTGTTGTCATCATATTTCTTCCTGAAGTTTTGAAATTTTAGTCACCCTGGTATGTATTATGTGCTGTCTCAGTATAAGCACAAAATTAATCTACAGAGGAATTTAGGCAGAGGAATACCTATGGAGCCCCATCCACATGCCAAGTGCCAAAACTGAATCAGTGGGAAAAATACAGGTCCCCGAATACCAAGTGAGGCTCCCCAGTTTTGAGTTACGATGCTGAAAAGGAGAGTTTCTAAATCAAAACTGTGAGCACAGAGATGTTTGAGGATGTTTGAAAGGCAACCCTGGACGAGGATCTGAATAGTGAACGTAAAACCAGTCTTCACATTGAACTATGCTGAACTTCTGTGGTTAAGCATTCAATTAAACGGTATTGTACTGCAGGTATGGTATTAATTAATGATTTTTTTTTTTTTTCCTGAGGTTAAATAAAAATGCTACTTGTACTTCTAAGCTAATTAATCCATACCCAAGAGAGATGATCTTTTTTAATTGCTTTCCAGAAGACAATGTTTGTTTTTCTTTGTCATACCCTTTAACAAACAGCTTTTCTACTTTTCTCTCTCTCTCTTAAGGCACATTCACAAAAAGATAATGCATCTCTAAAAGTTATTTGGCAGCTGGTGGTAGAATATAATAAGTCCATTAAATTAAGAAACAGCTCACCAATATTTTTTTTTTCCTAAATTACACTATAAAAAGAGAAGTAGCCATTTGTGAAGCAGTGGTTTTGCTTACAAAAAAAAATTAAGGGCTATGAAAATGGTGGCAGTCTGTGTTCAAGGCCTTAACTGCACGCAGACAAATGGTTATCTTTAGTTCTGCTTCACAACAGGAAGTCATTGTTACAGGATAATGTGCCCAGGGTAAAATGAACTGAATCTCAGCAAACTTATTTGTGAAGACGTAAAGCTACCTTAGACCCAGTGGAAATTTAAGAGATTATTCAGGACAAGCTGGAGCAGACAGCAGGCAGTGGTTTTGAGCAAAAAATATACGAGGAGTTTTTCCACTGGGCATGTAGAATTCGTTTCCATAATGACACAATTCTGACATCTGTGGTGCTTCTCTGCTGTCATGTGTCTGAAACAACACTGTGCCAGAAAACTGTCAAGTTTCCCCCCCGAGAAGAGAGAAATATAGACTAACAAAATAGAAAAAAAAAAACAATTAAAATGGACATAGATTAATTTAAAATGTGTTTCAACACATATAGTTAGATTATAGTTAGGAAAATACAATTTGCACACAGAAGCAAGCTCATTGAAATACTTAGATGTTGATAGAATTAGAAATAATTAATTTCTCAAAATGTTTAAGTTTTCATCTCTCAATAAAAAAATCTATATCCTAAATTATATTACTTGTGGTTTTCTATTTTAAGTATTACATGAGCAGCTACAAACACTGTTGAGAACTTAGGTAAAATAAATTAATATAGTTCTTCCCCAAATAATACATTAATATAATATAAACTGAATGTATACCCAGAACACTTCAGGATTATACACTTCAAAATTTTCTGATCTGTGTTTTTGTTTCAACCCATTACAAAGATACTGTCATCATCTCTTGGCACCCCCCCCCCGCCCCCAAATGTAATCTCTTTCCAAATTTCAAGTGTATGGACACTACAACCACCTTTGGTAAAGCCTTTTTTAGTGATGTCTGGCTGTAATTACAATGAAGGAATTGCATAATAAATTTCTAATGTTATCTAATTTCATTAAAATTTTAGTGAACAAATAGTGTAAATCTCTAGTTTTAGTATTCTGGGAAAGAAAAAAAAAAATAAAATGGGTGGAGCATATCTGATTCCAGGCAGTTTACACTATATAGATCTTAGATCATTGCCCTGTGCTTGTAATGTTTCATAGTTGATATTCGCCCAAAATACTCCATGTGGAAATGGTGCAATATAACAATAACTACAGAAAATAATGAACGATACTACTCATATAGTATATTCATATTGCTAAAGCTCTTATCTGTCTTTGTACTGCAGAAAGATGTAAGCAAAGAGCTGAACAAAGGGAACATTAACACACCTATTTTTGTAACCATAAAGTTTGAAGGGATTATTTGAGACATCTCCCAAAGTAAAATTAAAGGCTGATGGATGAATGCAGTAAGCACGTTTGGACCATGAACTGATGTATGCATGAGAAGAAAGACAAGAAAATAATTTTGCATGGGCAAAGCAAGTATCTCTCCTGAAACTTCTACCAAAGCACAAAACCTTCAATCTATTTGAGCACAAAATGCTACAAAACTTCTATATACATATGGAAGCTGTACTTTTCTTATCATACAGTTTCTAAGAATATCTGAAAGGTAACTAACAGAGTTTGATTACTTTATTTTTCCCATCTGACCAACTAGAAGAAAAGCATTTCCACATCAGTGACAACCAAACCCTTAAGCTGAAGTACTTTGATGCACAGATACAATTTAGCCTGTCATATGAAAAAAAAAAAGGAAAACCAAATGCTCAGCAATTTTAGCCGCAGTTGTCTTATGGGATCATAATTTCCCACTATACTCTTTTCCATCTTAGAAATTCATTCTAGATGTTTAGGTGTAAGAAAAGCTAACAGTCATCTTTTTTTTTTTTTTTGTTCAACATTCTTGTTGGCAGAAGGAAGAGCTGAAGAAGTTGGCTAGGATTGTCTACAATTCTAAATAATGGAATGTTGAAACAATTAGTGCAAATAATCCAAATATAGTCTCCATGAGCTGCTTGTCCCAGACTTACTTCACCTCTCCCAGTATTCACCTTTCTTTATCACATACAAGTGCTATGGCATTGTGTTTTAGTTGGTACCTTTTCTTGTTAGCTCTAGTAATTCCTTGTAAAATTATTGATTTATCTTAATTAACTTAGTGTGACTCATGTTCATGATAATTCACAAGGAAGTGAAGAATGGCAAATATTTAAAGCAAATGTGTGCTGAATTTTCAGGGTAAAAACTCACAAGTTTTTATACTCTATTTTTAGAAACTGATGATATGAAAAGTAACACTTAAATTCCAGATGGGAAAAATATATATATATATGTGTTAAGTTTTTTCAAATTTCATAGGAGATGCTTTATTCAGTTTGGACTAGTTGTCTTTCTATACTCTTTGGTAATATAGAATAGTTTTGTATTGCACAGAAATGATTGCATGTATCCCTATTGCTTGTGGTATATACTTACTTAACATGTTTTCTTTTTCTAGTATACTGCTCTAGCAAGAGCTCCATCACAAAGATGACTGATTCTCCATGTTATGTCACTTCTGTCTCTATTATAAGACGATATGCTACATTGTCAATATCTGAATATTATAAAAAATATGCTATTTCCATTAACTTCCATTGCACTGTCTAATTTCTAGTGATAGTATGATGATCTGTGGCCTCTCTCCCTCCCTGCCTTCATGACTCCAGTCATGCAAAGAAGCTGTATGGGATGTGGTAGTAAGGAAGGATCTCGGTAACAGTTAACTACTGAAATTTACCACTCAACTAAATGTCTCAGTACTAAATAGGTAAACTGAGACATATGTTTGCAATTTGCCAGCCTCTAGAGGCATTTTCAGACATGAATTTCTACTTGACTGAGGTCACTTGGTTTGTTCAGCTTGGAGAAGAGAAGGTTGAATGGTGACCACATCACAGTGTACACCTTCCTTAAGGTGGGCAGTGGAAGAGGAGGTGCTGATCTCCTCTCTCTGGTGACCGGTGACAGGACACAAGGAAATGGAATGAGACTGCATCAGAGGAAGTTCAGTCACTGATAGGAGAGGACAGTCAGTCACTGGAACAGGGTCCTCAGGGAAGTGGTCATGGCACCAAGCCTGTCAGAGTTCAAGGAGCATCTGGACAATGCTCTTAGTCATATGGTTTACTTTTAGGTAGTCCTGTGAAGAGCAGGGAGTTGGACTTAATGATCCTTACACGTTCCTTCCAATTTGAGATATTCTATGATTCTATGAAAAGTGTTCCAAACATGTTCAGACTCATAATTCAAAACAAGTTCTGCTTTGGAATCAAATTTTGAAGATATATGTATATACTGGTAAGTAACCTTACTTGTATGAGGTCTAATCAGAAGTGTATTTGATTAAACACAAGTATCCCACTAGCAAGGAAAAAAAACAAAACAAAACAAACGAAAACAAAACAGAGTAGCTAATCACTATCCTCTTTGGAGGACCTGAGATCTCCTAACTTTGCAGAGAATTTAGGTGGTATAGTCCAACAGAGGGACTACATCCCTACATTCTAGTGTGAATGCAATTCTACTGTACTTTACGTTCTACTGTCTGTTTTCTGAGTAATGCCTTTAAAATCGACTCTCTACTACAAAGACCCGGACAGTTAGTACTTCTCAATTATATCAATAGTAAAAGTCAAATGTTCAAAAGAATTTCAGGTAGAGAAAAATCCCAGGCATGGGAAATTTCACCAGAGTTATGAACATCTAGGAATTTAATTTTATAACAGGATTAGGAATTAAATTATGAAAATGGAAAGCTGGTTATATCCCAACATATAAATAGTCAAATGGCAGAAATGGAATACAACTGAATGCAAAATTCTCAGTGGAGTTTTTGGTTTAACTTTAATGAAATTAATAAACTGGAGGAAATTGGCTGGGGTGTGGTGACTGCTGCTCAAAGACTGGCTGGACATTGGTCAATGAGTGGTGAGAAATTTCATTGTGCATCACTTGTTTTTTATATTTTATTATTATTATTATTATTATTATTAGTAGTAGTAGTAGTAGTATGACTAGAAGCAGTATTAGCATTTTTTCCTTCCTTTTCTGTCCCATTAAACTATCTTTATCTCAACCCTTGTTTCCAATTCTCCTTCCCATCCCACTGCGGAGGGAAGTGAGCAAACAGATGTGTGGTGTTTAGCTGCCTACCAGGTTAAACCACAGCAGAACTAAAGATGGCTTAATAAACCCAATATGGAAAGCTTTGCTGCATAAGAACACTATACATCTTTCTCCAGTTTCCTTTTAGTAATATAAAAGGAAGACCTTTGGACAAAAGGTGTATGCTGATGATTCACAGGTTTCTGGGAATGGCAAGGGACTGTTATCACTGATTAGAATAAATTTTTGAGGCAGGGCAACAGAACTGTCCCCAGCTAATCAGGAATTAATACTGCAATGCGGTTCCTAGAAGAGGCTATGTGTTATTTGACTGCCTCTGCAGTGTAACTGAGGCACTGGTATACCCAAAGCAAGCTTTATTTAGAACATATCAGACAACTATCAGTGATAGATAGCTGTTTCAGTAGTTTCACAGTGCAAACAAACAATAGAGCCTCATGTATATTACTCCCCTTAGCAAAAGCAATGCTGACCTCAGAAGATGGCACTATCATCAGAATAAAGGACAGCACATCCATCAGATCTCTGCAGTGAAGTAAAATTAATAGGGGAGAAAACAGAAGACCTCATAGATGAAGAATGAAATGGGGAAAAAGCAAGATAGATCTCTAAGATATCAAGATATAATATTGATTTACTGTCAAATGTACATGTTTCTTGTAGTTGTTTGTACTTAAATGGGTATTTCTGAGTCCAAATCATGTTATGAGTAAGCACATATTTTTAAATACGCCATGGGTGTGATTCTGCTTCTAGTGTAGCCTCACATGAACATGACAGTGTATCATTTAAGTGCAATAAAGATAGAAACCTAAAACTAAATGAGTAGGAGATAAATTTAAAACAAGCAAAATAAAACAGGTTTTCTGTCTCTATGTAGGTAAAGCAAGGACAAGCAATGTCCTACAATGGGACCTTGTGGATGCTACATGTTTTCAAGACTTCAAAAGCAGCTGAACAAGTTTGCTGAAGAAAATCCATGATAGATCTCTAATTACAGGAACCTGACCTGTGATTTAAGAAATCTTTGAACTGCAGATGGATGTAACCCAAGGTGCTGTTAAGAGGACAAGTATTGCTACCTACCTGCTCAGTTCCTAATGCCTTCTGCAAGTTTCTGCTATTTGCTGTCATCAAAGCATGGATACTATGTTTCATAGGCCTTTCATCTGATGCAATGAAGCTAGTTTTAAGTTCCTTTGTAACATCAATGACACCTTCCAAAAAACATACCAATACCCTAAAGCACTATCAATGCAGTCTGTAGTAGACAAAATACTTTCAAATTTGTAATAAGGAAAGGGATATATGAAGTATTTTTCTTAAGTACTAAGGACTTTCCATAGTTAAGACCATAGCAGTTCACTCAATAAATTAACTAAGTATCTTAATACTGATTATACTCGCAACAGCATCAAGTATCTGCTTGCTAACACTGTAAATAAGGAATATGGTATCATACAGTTAACTGTGGAATGCAATAAAGTACAAGAGAAAATCTGGTGGTAAACGTCTATCAGAGAGAAAAAGAATAAGGGCTTTCCAAGGCAGATACTATAATTCTACGGAGATTATTTTAATAGTGCTTCCCAGGTGATTTTGATAGTGGAGCCTGTGTTTTTTCCCCAGTGATGTGCCAAAAGAGATTCCCTTTTTCCTCTTTTCTTTTTCCTCTGCTATAAAGGAAGGAACCTTTGAAAAAAGTCAGTGCTAGTTGTTTTTCTGATGATGCTTAGTGTTTGGATTACCCAAAAGACGCACTTCCTAGGAGGTAGTAGCAAACTAACTATGCCACAGAATCAGTTACTGTGCCTGCAACCAAAGGGAGGGACACTTGCTGTGCTAGTTGTTTCTACTAAGGGGGGCTCCTACTGTTACAGCAGATCTACCATAGTGTGAACATCTGAATTTACTCTTTGCTTGTACTTTGGTAATTGCTATTGTATGTCTGATAAATCTTGTACAAGCTATGAGACCTTGAACTGAGAAACTAGTAAAGCTATAAGAATATACCTAACTGAAACTAATTCTCTTCCTAACGCTGTGTTGCTCTCTGACCAATCATGCATTCTAACCAGACGGCTGCCAGAGCCATATGTCATACCATTTGTATTCATTTTCCTTAATTGATCATAATATTAACTTACAAGTACCTGCTGTAGGTGATGCTGAGGGTAGAGTGTCCTATAACATAAAGTGCTGCCCTTCATTGTCCAAGAGGACATGTGGCCTAGAATCACTTCCCTTGGCTTGGTGCCCTGAGAAAACTCTCCATATTGTTTCAAAATGACAGTTTTTAAACCTTTCATTTGAATGGAAATTAAAATGGAAAATGGAACTGCACCCTTCACTTGTCTTTGAAAGGTTAACAATCAAGACAAGTAATAGTGTTTATGTCACACCTTTCAGTTCAAGGCTTTCAGGAAAGTCCCCGAATTTGAGTGCAGGGCTCCACTTTTTTTCTAGAGTAATAGCACCGTGGAGGGTATATAGGGTTTCAGATACTCCCTTGTATCTATATAGTATTTGGTAATTTGATTTGTATTTCTGAGAGGTAGTTTCTGTCTCATGCTTATTTTTCTGTTCCTTAGCATCACATTCACCCACAGGCTTGCCTGCAGCAGTTCTGCATCTTTGAAAACATAAACTGAAAAGATGTAACTGTATCTGTTCAATGAATTTCATGAGCTATATAGAATTAAGAAGTGAGAAGGCTTTTTGGACTGCTCAAAATGTCCTTGATAATATGGAGGTCACACTACTATTTTTAAGTCAGTTTTTCAGCACTATGAATGCAACAAAGCACTCAGCATGGATAATTGTAGGGGTGATACTACGACTTAGTATTTTGGTAACTGAAAAGCATATTCTGGGTGGGCTATATCTATCTTCCATGTCCTCCTATGGAAGGAATCCTTCTGTGACTATTTTCTCTGGAGAGGCATCCCTTAGCTGTTGTCATGGTTTTACCCTGCTTGGGATGAAGCTATGCAGTCTCTCATTCACTCCCCCCTACCCTCCGAGGGAATAGGGAGACATAATATAAAAAAAAGGCTGCAGGTTTGAGTTAATGATAGGGAGAGAGATCAAGAGATCCTCAAAGTTACCGTTATGGACAAAACAGACTTGACCTGGTGAAAACTATTTATTTATTATTAGTAATAAAACCAAAGCAGGATAATGAGGAAGAGAACAAAACAACTTTTCCCTACCCCTCCCTCTTACCGGGCTTAACTTCATTTCAATGATCTCTACCTCCTTCCTTTCCCCAGGCAGCACAGGGGGAATAGGGAATGGGGGTTATGGTCAGTTCATCAAATGTCTCTTTCTGTCACTCCTTCCTCCTCAGAGGAAGAACTCCTCACATTCCTCCCCTGCTCCAGCGTGTGGTCCCATCCATGGGCTACAGTCCTTCATGAATTGCTCCAGCGCAAGTCATTTTTCCATGGGGTGCCGTCCCTTCAGAATGGCTGCCCCAGCACCAGTCCTTCATGGGCCACAGCCTCCTTCAGGCATCCACCTGCTCCAGTGTGGGGTCCTTCACAGGCTGCAGGTGGATCTCTGCTTCTCTGTGGGCCTCCATGGGCTGCAAGGGGACAGCCTGCCTCACCACGGGCTGCACCACGGGCTGCAGGGGAATCTCTGTCAGGAGCAACTTTACTCCTCCCCCTCCTTCTTCACTGAGCTTGGCATCCACAGTTGTTCCTCTCACAAGAAATTTTTCACAATTGGCTCAGGCAGATGCCTCTCAGGTTCTCTTCACATCTTCTCTCTTCACTTCTCTCAGCTAGACTGGGCTGAGTCAGGCCCAGTTGGCTGCCCAGCAGGAGGCCAGAGGGTGAGGGCTGCAAGGCCCACAAGGCTCACATCTCCCCCTCTCTGCCCATGCTTCTGCTTCTTCACTTTTTTTTTTTTCTTAATTTTTCCCCTTCTTAAATACATTATTACATTCCTTCACCAATTGACTTGGCCCTGGCCAGCAATGGGTCCACCCTAGGCCCGGCCAAGTCCACTGGACAAAGGGAAAACTTCCAGCAGCTTCTTATAGAGGCTGCCACTGTAGCCCCCCCAACTAAAAATATGCAACTCAGCTGTCTATTGGCATGTCCAGGTCTGTGATGTAAGGAATGAAAGTAAAATGCTATTAAAGAAGTTCTTATAATAACGGCTTGTATCTCTGTGCATTCTCTTTATGAATTCATAATCTAACCATAATGACTTCAGGTAGCAATTAAGGCAAGCACGTTCTTTTGCTCCACATTTCCTCTGAATTCAACTTCTTTTATGTATGTATTAATGTACTTCAGGAGAAAAATTGAAGCTATTTCTAACATGTGAGGTGAATCTAGTTGGTTACTGATAGCAACTGCTCGAGACCATGTAGTAATACATCAGCAAAATAGCACAGCAACGAGAGCTGCAGTAGGATACACGTGTGTATGAAAGATAATGCTGTTTCTGAAGTTCGTTTGTATATGGAATATAGGCTGGGCTTTTGGTTTGACAAATTATAAATACAACACTGGGAATATTCAGATGTGTTTGGTTTATATCCATTTGTAAGGAAAAATGGAAATGCAAATGAAATAAAAAGAAGAAATAAAGCTGCATTTTCTGTTGTCCTGTGAGACAGATGAAAATGACTTCTGCATTTATTTTGTTATGGACACAAACAAACCAACAAATGAATTTTTTGAGTCTTAGAAGTGCTACAGATGGTATTGTAATTCCTTAGACATATAATATAGTTTTATACATGGCAGACAGTAAATATGGAGTGTCCATACTGGCTCTGCACAATTAATCTTGTTGGTCTGTTCAAATTAAAAGTAATTCTAAACTCCTCCTCACATCACTAGGATAGCCATTTGATTACAAAAGATAGAAAAGCACTTATTTATGTAGAGATGGATATAGAATACTAAACCTATGAAGAATAATAAAGTGTCTGGTGAGGGGATATTTGTCATAAGGTCCCTGTTCAGTGAGATAAAAGTTGTTGCAGCAGGAGAGGAGGGGCAGTTATGGATAAAGCATTAAGAGAACACACAACATGGGCCAAAATGTGGCTTTAGAAGTATTTTACATTGTGGAAAACATTGTAATGGAGATGATGGTCATATTACAGCTCTAATCTCGCCTTTGGGGAAAGATGGCTAGAAAAAATCAATGTGATTAAAGAATGGCCTGACAATGTCTTCTTTGCTCCTTGGGAAGGAAAAGGCCTTTCCTACATTTGATATAATGTGCAGATATGGATCTACATAGGAAATTATTTGCTTAGAAAGCAAGAAGAAGTAGTACTCTACTCTGCAAGTAAATGTACTATTCTGTGTCATGCCTTTAACTGTTATTCACGTCAGAAATATTCTCACCCTATAGTGTATAATTAGTAGAATCAAAATGAAATAAAAACCCCAGTCAAAACCCCTGTAACTACAGGATTTGCATATTTAATTGAAACATACATATTTAGTGGGACAATGATTTGATCAGTGGCAGGAGGAAATTAATATTATATTTGGGACATGTAATGTCACCATGACTCTTAACAGAGAGTCTTTTAAGCAAAGTTGTGGCTGTAGGAACACTGGTAGTTTATCCCCTCAATGCTTTAGTTCTAGAGAGAAACTAGTGCTCAAAGACTTTCTTCAGAAAGGATAACTTCAGAAATTGCTTTCTTTAATATCTAATTTAGACTACCTGGCTTGCCATGAAGGTAAATGTCTAGGATCCTAGACATTTTTATGCTATAATTACACTATAGTGAGCAATGTTTGACATACTTCTATTTGTGGAGCTGAGAATGTACACAGGACTGTGTTGCAATCCAGAACCTTAGGGAGACTCAGGGAGATGCTGATGTGGTCCTTCAGCCTTTTTGTACCAACAGACTATAAAGGAGTGATGGGTTACCCTAAGCATGCTCCTGATGTGAAAGGTTTGGAGCTTGGCACTCTTGGGCTTGCCAAGAAATGCTAGGGCACTTCATCTAGATGAAGCCCTTATCTCCCAGTAAGAATATTCACATAGATATAAAGAAGATCGGTGGACAAGGGACGGGCAATGGATATCACCTACCTGGACTTGTGCAAAGCTTTTGACACTGTCCCGCACGACATCCTTCTCTCTAAACTAGAGAGGCATGGGTTCGATGGATGGACCACTCGGCGGATAAGGAGTTGGCTGGATGGCCGCACTCAGAGAGTGGTTGTCAACGGCTCAGTGTCCAAGTGGAGACCGGTCACCAGTGGTGTCCCTCAGGGGTCCGTGTTGGGCCCGGCCCTGTTCAACATCTTTGTCGGCGACATGGACAGTGGGATAGAGTGCACCCTCAGCAAGTTCGCCGATGACACCAAGCTGTGTGGTGCCGTCAACACGCTAGAAGGGAGGGATGACATCCAGAGGGACCTGGACAGGCTCGAGAGGTGCGCCCGTGCAAACCTCATGAAGTTCAACCAGACCAAGTGCAAGGTCCTGCACCTGGGTCGTGGCAATCCCAGGCACAAATACAGGCTGGGCGGAGAATGGATGGAGAGCAGCCCTGAGAAGGACTTGGGAGTGCTGGTGGACGAGAGGCTCAACATGAGCCGGCAATGCGCCCTTGTGGCCCAGAAGGCCAACCGCATCCTGGGCTGCATCAAAAGGAGCGTGGCCAGCAGGTCGAGGGAGGTGATTCTCCCCCTCTACTCTGCTCTGGTGAGACCCCACCTGGAGTACTGTGTCCAGTTCTGGAGCCCCCAACATAAGAAGGACATGGACCAGTTGGAGAGGGTCCAGAGGAGGGCCACGAAGATGATCAGAGGGCTGGAGCACCTCTCCTATGAGGACAGGCTGAGAGAGTTGGGGCTGTTCAGCCTGGAGAAGAGGAGGCTCCAGGGAGACCTGATAGCGGTCTTCCAGTACCTCAAGGGGGCCTACAGGAAAGATGGGGAGAGGCTGTTCAGTAGGGCCTGTTGTGACAGGACAAGGGGTAATGGGTTTAAATTAGAGGGAGGTAGATTTAGATTAGATATTAAAAAAAATAATTTCACAATGTGAGTTGTAGAGCACTGGAACAGGTTGCCCAGAGAGGTGGTGGATGCCCCATCCCTGGAAACATTCAAGGCCAGGTTGGATGAGGCTCTGAGCAACCCGATCTAGTCAGGGATGTCCCTGCTCCTTGCAGGGGGGTTGGACTAGATGACCTTTGAAGGTCCCTTCCAACTCTAGCCATTCTACAATTCTATGATTCTAAGATACTTAATTTTCTCTGTTCAGCTCTTCTACTGAAAAAGAGTTTCTCTAGAGCAATTTTCATTCAGCATATGTTGCATGCACTTAACAATAATAATGAATGGCAAGACTGAGTTTTCAAGACTTGTGGCAAAAAATTATCATTAAAATATAAACAAGTATTAATCTGTAAATCACTGTAAAACAAAGAGAGAGAGAGAGAGAGACGCTCCGTTACAAATGTGAGGTTGAATTTACTTGAAAAGGCCAAACATATGCTCTGAGATACATGAAGTTTAATCTGCTCATCCTATTTTTCCTACATTGTTCTTTTTTTATCTTATGAACTATGTTTATATATGCAAGTTAAACATTAGCCAAAATTCAGTCTTCAGTGTGATTTTACTTTGATGGAACACCTGTATACATAGTCAATGCAAAATGATTGCATACCAGGAAAAAATCTGCGTGTTGGTCTCTAATGTTGTTGTTTGGGGATATTTTGTAGCAACACCTATTTGTTGCAGTCCTTTCTTTTCTTTTTTTTTATGCTGCATGTCTAAGCTTCAGCAAAATTTTCCTTGTGTCTTTGCAACATGAAACTTCCTTGAAGTATTACTGAATTCTCAGAGCTTCATGGAGGAGGTGGGAAAGGCAAGGCTATAGTGGCCATGTGTGTGTGCGCATTCTTGCTAGATTCTTGATCATTATTTAGATTGATCTACAGTTCCCAAAAGCCATTATGCTCAGTTTACTGATTGGAAAATTACAAATGGCCATATTCGTCACCAAAATATTTCTGTTTAAATGTATATATTTGTATGTATGTATATGTTTCAATAATATAAACATATTTTTAGTATATATGTATGTATTCAAGCACTTGAGAGTACATATGCATGTATACACATTTGTATACAACCATGTGCAGTGAAAAAGAATTACAAATATGTCATGATTCACACTTCACTTAGGCTCTACTCAGGCTTAAAATAGTATTAAAATTGATTTTGATTCTCTCTTCTTAATGCCTTTCCCGACTGGTGCTGTGACAGAAGAAAGTAAGTCAGAGAAGTGTAACAGATAAATTTTACTGAACTGTTGAAAGCTCTGAAAATGTAAAATGTGTGCATTAGGTTTTGGGTGATATTTTTTGTATTATAACTGGTTATCACCACTCAACAAAACTTCCAGCTGTTCTGATTCTTACATCAGCTCTGACCAGTGCTTATTCATGACTTCATAATTATCTTCCTTATTCAGTCTTCATAACTTAAGTAAAGTGTCAATTCATAAAGGGCAAATAATGTAGCAATGCAGACCTAAGATCAGCTTTACTTCTAACACAGTACTGCTTACTGGAAGTTAAAACACAAGTCAAGTACCTAGATAGATACAGTATGTGGAGCATGGAAAAAAAACATCATGTCCATTGGAAAAGATAAAAAAATGACCCAAGTCTAAAGATTAGTCATGAATAACTGTTCCAATAAATATTGAAAATGTTTATGCCGTGTGAAATATTTTAAAAATTAAGTATGGATAGCCATTGTCCAAACAGTTTTGTGGACATGCTGGTGTGTTTTCAGGTTTCCTCTGATAGAACATAAGGTTCACAAATCCCCCAAAAAAGCTATAGAGTGTAGTCTTCAGGGAGAAAAAAAAAGTGAATGACAGTGCTCACCATGACTTCTTCTGTGTTCTCGCTGTGTCTCCTGTAGCTGCTGACAATGTCTCTTAGGACTTCTGGGGTGGAGGAAGACTTACCCCGTGATTTGAGGCTTTAGAATGGAACTTTGTTGAGTTACTGATCACTATTAAGCTGTAGAAAGTTGTGAACACGCTGAGGGAGAAAAATTTTAAATCATTATGTGCTTTATGGTTAAAAAAAGCTATTAGACACTCAGTGAGATGACAACATAGCAAGCTTAAAACAAATAAAACAATTACTTTTTCACACAAAGTCATAACTTTAAGTGACCAAAATATAAACAGGGGCAAAAATGGATTTTGCAGTATGATTAATTCAAGTCCAAATGCAAACTCAATCACAGGAAATTCCTGTTACTTTGGATTGATGGAAGTGTAGCAGCAAGTATATCAGGAAAAAAAAAAGTTTACTCTTAATCTCATGTCCTTTTATGTTCCTGTGTGAATTTAAGATCAGTGAGAATAACTGAGTTGTAACAATAAAGTTCATTACACTTTCTTGCAACACAGTATATTTTTTGTATGACACTGGTCCAGTTTTCTGAGTGCCAGAAACTGGGATTACACCATGGCTATAGACTATAGAGACCTGTATGTCTGTGGTGCCAGTACTGGACTGACTGCCCCCAACAGGAGGGGGGATGGTGGGTTATGAAGGCCACATGCCTGTGGTGCCACCAACTAGACAGACGGGTGTGTGTGTCTGTACTGTGTGGCTACTTGTCAGTATGCCATCACTAGTGAATATCAGGCAGAACTAGCCAGCGAGTGTCTTGGAAGTCAGGTATTTTCTTGACAATTAATCTAGGATGGATGCTGGACAGACCAGAGGATCTGTAGGTTGACTGCTGGGGGAACCAGGAGGTCTAAGCCTGAGACCTCTTTGCATATGTGTGTCCCTGTGTGAAGCAGCTGAAGGTGAGAGGATCTGAGGGTCAGTTACTCAGTAGATGCAGTGTCTAAGGCCAGTTAGCAGAGGTATCTGCATTATATATATGCATGTATTTCCCACTAATGGATCTTCATCATGATCACTCCACTTTATTAGAGGGGGGATCGGGATGATACTGTTGGTGCTGTTCACATTAGCCCAGGTGCTGAGAGTTTCTGTGTTGATCATGTTGGCCATGCTCACCCATGCTGTTTATATGTGTTTGCAACTGAGTGTGCATTGGGAATACCTACTCAGTTCTACTGCTGGCTGGACCTTGGGGCATGGGGTTGTGGCAGCCTTGCCTTTATGAGGCTACCAGATTCAGTAACTCCTAACAATTAGTATTTCATGGAAGCACTGGGGAAAATAAAAATGTGTAACTTTGCTATGCTTTACTTATTGTATCAGATCTGAGGAAAAATGACAGAGTTTTTGTCATGTTCATATCAGTGCAATTAAAAGTGAGCAAAACCTTTGACACTATTGTACTTTATACTGTATTAGATCTCTTCTATCTGAACATCCTTTTCAGGTTTATTTGCTATCAGTAAAGGCAAACTGATCTTGTGTTTGTCTTTAATACATGGCTTAGTGAGATGGAAGCAGAAAGTGTGACAGGTCAGATGTGTAAATTTCCAGTGTTTCAAATGACAGCAAGCTGGATGCAAGCTATTGTGCATGTCCACCTGGACTATACCAGATGAAATCTGAGAAATAGGCTTGCAGATATGACCATCTGCTCCCCTATCTGCCCCTCAAGGTCCAACGTGCAGGTTCAGCTGATAGTTGAGTCTCTAGGGACAAAGACATCTCAGTTCCTGAACTCTCTAGTTTTAACTGATATGCAGGAGTCCTGGCATTCCTGAACAAAGGATAAGGACATTCCAGAATGCCAGTTGAATAAGCAAAAGCTAGCATAAAAATGAATGTACAGCTCACACAAACAGCAAGGAATTTGATAGAATTATGATCCAAGCCATCCCCATCTAGCCGTGTAAAAACCACACATATGAGTAAGCATTCAGAGAACTCATCACATGTAGCTGGACGACATGGATACAGGTTCTCTAAGTGAGACAGGATGTCCATGTCATGATGAAGACTGGTAGAGAATACTCAGGGACTCAGTGAGTAAGTTGTTACGGCTGTAAGACAGTAGAAGACTCAATTTTATTAATATTTATGAATTAGGTATAAAATAACTAATTAACTTATTCAGAATTGTGTGGTGGTCTGTGTACTTAACTAGAGGATCCAAAAGAACCATGATAAAAGATTAAAAAAAAAAGGATTGTAAACCAACTTGTTTTTAAATAGGACACCAAAGAGTCCTATCTCAAGAATAAGACGAATGGGCAGTAGAAGTGTCATCCAGCACCAAGGGACAAATGTATAACATACAGAAGATAGACTGCTTTATCCATGCAGTCTTCTGCTCCTTCCCAAACGTTAATGTTTGCTGAAGGACTGGCTCTCACTTTTGAAAATTTTAATGAGCTAATTCCCCCATGAGAAAGGGAGGGAGAGCATTTATTTTAATTAAACATCCTATACACTGAAACTATAAGATCATAAGCAACCAGATGCTCTGTTCATTCCAATTAATGATGCTTTGGGATTTCTGATATGCGGAAAGCACCTTGAATGGATTGTACTTATTTATATACTTACATTGCTCATAGTGAGCAAGAATGAACAGAGTGGTCCAGAGATATGAACAGTTAGTGAGAGCATCATGTGTCCTTCTACAGTTTATTAACAAGAGAGGCAGAGAATGATGGTGTTCCTGGAAGTTCATTACCTACAGCTATAAAAATGACATTTAAAGATTATGGTGAGTGTGAGAAATTATTCTTATTTTAAATAAATATTTCTTCATTTCCTTCATATTATCTCCAAAAGCAATAAGAATACCTTGATAAACAAGAAGCGAAGAGATATTAGAATGTATATTTGTAATTAATTGTAAAATATGCTTAAGAGAACAACTCTGAAATACATTTTATTAGTCATTACAACTCCAAGAAGTAACAACTACTATATACTACAACCTGGGACAACCTTCTGTAATACCTCCAAATCATTTTGTCTCAACTGTGAATTTTAATTATCAGAAGGATTTTGTGATGCATGTTCTAATGATTGACACCATGTTTACTACACTGCCTAGGACCTTCATCTATTTTTTCAGGGTAAGGATGAAGTGTCCTCCCTGAAGATGTCCGCACAGCCATAATTTGTGCATGAGCATTTTTTCAGCTATCTGGAAAAGGAGATAGAGGTATTATACTCAGGACCATAATCCATTGTATTTCTTAATATTTAATGATCAGAACCAGCTACTTACTTGATAACAATCAGGAACTCTTAATGATGAAGTACATATTGACATAGTTGGGAAATGATGGCAGAAAGAATGCAAAAGGTAAAACAATACTACTGAAAAATTTTTCCAACCTTTTGCCAAGTAGTAATTAGAGAACACTGAAGAAAACTGGCTGGCAAGATGCAACTCACTCATATTCTGTGATACATATAAGAAAAAAAATATGTTAGGTCAAATCTCTTGTTATCTCTTCTTATGACTAGAATCCTTCTCGTAAGTATAACCTGTCTTTTTTTCTTCAAGCTGAGTAATACCCTACTAAAAAATGGGCTGTAAAGACTGAGTTTATTTGAATGTGATTATAATTATTAATATTTCTTAAGATAACTTCATTTATAATCTGTCCATTTCAAATACATTTTCGGTTTGCAGATCATTCTATAAATCTCATATTTCTTTCTCTTAGGGTAATACTTTTCTTTTTCTTATTATTTTGAAAGACTTGAATGAGGAAAACATAACACGAATTTCTCAGTTTCTATATTAATTGCCAATAAGCCAATAGCAGCCAATAGCAGCACTTCAAATGAATTATAGCTGTGATTTGTTGAAACTCTTTATTATTTTAGAAGGAGAGTTTTTTTTTTTTTATCTTTACAAAATCCATTCTATTGAAAATAACTTCTGTAACATTTTAACTTTTTTCAGTAAAAGTCTGAAATACATAACCCTTACAATCATCTTTCGATAAGTGGTTATATTAAGTGTCAGTTCTCTGTAAAAAAGAAAACTTGTCGGTAGAGCTTTTCCTAACTGAACAAAACTCTAGTGACGCAAGGGTTTGAATGATATTCAAACTCCATGACTGGACCTATAGCCTTTCATAGCCTTCTGAGTAACTCCATAGCAGCCCATGCCACAATGTTCAAGCCATAACGAAAACATGATTTAACTCTATGTCTTAAGAATGGGATTTCTTTTCTTGGATATTTATATTTTTTTTCCATCTTTAGAAATTACATGTAGGATTCATGCTAAGTGCAGAATAAGGAAGACAGTAAATATTGAAGATCTCCCATAACATTCTTGAAGTCCAGGTTTGTCACTTCTATTTTTCTTTTTTTTTTTTTTTTTTTAAACAGAACCTATATCAATTTAAGAGCCTACTTTTTGGAAATAATGCAATAGATTTGACCAAAATGTACTGGTTTGAAATAATCTGGATTCATAATCATGGTTTATAGAGAAATGAGTAAATATCAAAGATGTTCCACAAAAGTAAGATAAAAAAGAACTCAGGTTCTAAAAATTTTCAAATTGTTTGGTGTGTATTTGTGTGCAGTTTTGATAACCTTATTCTGCTTTTTGAATATTATGTTGTTTTTTTTTTTTAATAATTGTTGAGTAATTAGTCTCCCATTCTTATCCTTGCCATTCCAGAAACTATAGTAATAATTCATCTCCAAGATAGCTGGATTTTTGGTTCTTAGTACTGCTACAGGGCTTGCAGATACTTTGGAAGGATATCTCTCCACTTAATTTGCTC
>WHYT01017645.1:25364-42466 GCA_009806455.1 Tetrax tetrax
TCTGGAAAAAAAAAAAAAAAAAAAAAAATTGGAAGTTTTTCAAGGATCTTATTATCAGGAGAATACAGTTCAATTTTGAATGCCTTTTAGCCCCCAAAAATGGCAACTTCAAAGTCCTTGGAATAATTTTGTATTTGAATCTAAGCTCAGATTTTGTCTATTCCAGTTGACATACTGTAAGCTCTAACAAGTACTGATTTTTTCTGTTTCAAAATTTTAAATGAAATAGTTACAGAAGTTAAGATTTAAAAAGAGTCTTCAGTTCTGTGTTGCAGTTCTTCATCTCTTGGAATCTGGCTCATAGCCCTCAGTAATTTGTATAAATCCTAAATCAGTGGAGACGTAGATGTACTAGAGTGAGATCTGCACAAACATCCCATGGGGATGGTAACTCACTTTTATTCATTCAGTTGTTAGAGCATTCAGGATGGAGGAAATGGCAGTTTAACTCCCTTTGTTTCCTGAAGAGATTCACAACTCACCTTTCCAACATTCCCAGTCCTGGTCTGAAATCTTGAAAATCTATAGGAACCGGCACAGTGCTCCTGTGTCCCAAATCCCTCTGTGTTATTCCTCTTGGATACCTTTAGAATTGGTGATTCTGCTATAACAGAAGTTAGGGAAGATTATACTCAAAAAGTTCTGCTCAGTACTGCAGTCACACATACATATGAATCAGGACTAAAGCATCTTAAATTCAGAAGACTGGATTAAAAATGATGAGATTTTAATGAGACTACTGGGTTTCATTTATTTGCCTTTGATTTTCCACCTTCAAGTTTCCTCATTTTGAAGTTTTCCTTGCAGGCAGGAAGATGGAAATCTACCTCTCAAAAAATAAATTCTGATATTTTCAAGTGGTCAAAAGATCTTAGAAGGTGCCTTTTTATGAGGAAAAAAAAAATTCCTAAACTAAATTGAATACCATGAGAGAAGTAATAAAAATCTCAAACTTAACTGCCATGTTTATTTGTTATTTCAAGAGCAGCGAATATCTGTGGAATCAGAACCAGTGTCGTCCACTTTACAGTCATTCCTTTAGGCTTTGGAGCTATTACATTCAATTTATGTGATTTGGAGAATGTCATGTAATGGATACCTTTGAATGGGATCTTTTTGGTACTCTGTGTTAAACATTATTACATTACATAGAATTATTGCTATATTTTCTTTGAAACTCTTCCTAAGACTTCAGTAAAAGAACCATTTCTATAAATCCAGTTTTTCTTTAGTAGAAGAGTAAGTTGCAAGTGCAACTAAACCTCTTAAATACGGTCCTTTAAACACACACATTTTTCGATATTTTTTTTTATTTAGCATAAGGTGCAATTTTTCTACCTGTCAAAATATACAGTGATTTTCCTCAAGTGAGAACTTTTTACATCTCTATAGACCCTGAATTTCTTTGTCTCGTTCTAAGATTGTAGTCTGTTTTGCCTACATAATGTGTAATTAATCTCATCTAACTTTTGCCATCCAAAATTTAACTTTTAGTCTTTATTAATGAAATACAACCCAATTGTTAAGATATGTTTGAAAAAGAATGAAAAGTATGTCTCCCTCTCTTGATTTATTTCAGAGAATATAGATAAGTATCTTAGATTAGAGGCCTAAGTTTTAAATAAGTGCAATTTGGTGAGATGAATCCCTTCTCAATAATAATTGCAACTTTTGTGCACTTATATAAAATATGGGCCCATTTAAAGTTCTTTCAATGCCTGCAAGCAGCATGCACAAAAAAAGCTTTTAGATAAAATTATATAGGACTGATACTGTTTTTAGGCTGAAAACTATGAACACTATCCATCAAGAGCTAAAGTCCACATCCAAAAACACTGATGGTCACAGAAATTTGGTCTAGGATATGTACTTTTCACTGTTTTATCTGTGTATCATTTATTTATGGTAAATGATAAGCACAGAAGGGGACAGTTTGGGCCCATCTTTCTTTGATTAAAATGAAATTAATCAATTTTGAACTGATCTGCCTCTGATCTACAGTCAGAAAAGTAACTAGAGTTTCAAAATAGGCAGTTGCAACTGCCTACTCGTCATTGTGATCAGCTCTGACGGTGAGATGAGTTTTATTCGTGCTTGCAGGACTTGGATCAGTGCTCTCCTGTGATTTCTGCCAAACTGACCAATTATTATTGGCCAACCAAAATACGAATACTTTACATGTCAGGGTAGCTTGAGCTTAGCTCTCCACAATAATTGCAGAATAAGAATCCTACCTCTTAAAGCTATTAAGAATATATTGTAATGGCTATAAAACTGATTAGTTACACGTTTCTGGGAGACACTACTAGGAGTCATCCATTGCAGTTGGTGCTGGGGAAAAAAAGCAATAAACGTTAAGCTAGCTCTGTTAATTCCTTCCAGTACAATAAGAATTATTTTGATGGAACATCGCTGAAGTCTAAGCTTAGTCTTGATCATTAATGAGCAGGTTAACCTAAAGGGGAAGACGATGTACTTGATGATGAATGTAATTAATGAAGGATAAATCGCCTGAAACCATTTGTATGGTGCTTGCTTCCATATGTAGTGCCACATACCGGAAAATGAAACGAAAATAAAACTGTGATACTAAATATTTCATATGTCTTTTTTTTTTTTTTTTTAATAAACTGGAACTTTTCTGTTCAGGCTAATTTACCTCATTGACTTCATGTAAAGAGATAAGTCTACCATCCTACTTTGCTATACTTACGACTTTTAAAGGAACTTTAGCTAATGAAAACAAAGTTCTCTGCTTAATATCATGCATTCACTTTTCTTGTCATATTTTCCCTTGTACGTCATCTGACATATGAACATTTACACTCATCTTTTACAAAATTTGTAGAGACTTTATGATCACTGATGGTTCTATCCTGTTGACGGATTTAGTTAAAATGCACCAACAGATTAACATGTTATTAAGAGAATGACTCAAGGTTTCACATATATGTAGGATGATTACATAAATTTTGCTTTCATGAGAAACCAGGCTTAAGTTGTCTCACATCGCTACGTAAATTTAAAGATGAAATTAAACATTTAAATGAAAATTTAAAAAGTGATAAGTATAATAAAAATAGACTAACAAAAAAATGATCAAGATTTTTTTGATTAAAAACTGGACATTAATTTGGACAGATTTTCATTTGATCTAAATAAGATTTCTTGATTAAAAAGGCTTTCCACTTTTTGCCAACGTACAATCTACCTGTTTTGATATTCAGAAATGTCTCTTAGGGATTATTTTCTAAGAAAAACAGAAAAAAAAATTCCTTTTCCAGATTTTTATGTAAAAATGATGGCTTGCTATATGATTTGTGTGGCAAAATCTAAGTTCACAGAAGTAGCATTGCGAATTACATTTATTTTGCAGATTTTATAACTATCATGTCAAAGAAGTGGTCAAGTGTGCAGGTGCAGATTACTGTAACCACAAGACACTCATCTTCTGAATAGGCTAATTAGTTGAGCTGTAGAAAAAAATACCACATTACAGTGATCATAATGCAAAAATCTGATGTTCAAAACAGAGTGAGACTGGCATTTCTAATGGCAAAATCATCCAGGAATAATGAAAAAGAACTATTTTCCCCTCCTCCCTAATTTTCAAAAGCAATATTTTGTCCAAAGTACCATAGCTGACTTTCCAAAACCAGCCTATATTTAAGTTTCAGTGGAAATCCAGAAGCTTTTTCCTTGTTTTGTGATTAACACTTGTTGTTGAAGCATTTTCAAAATATTGTAATTAATTTAATTTGTCTACATGAATAGACTAGGTAGTGTAGCCAATTAAGAACCAGTACTTTGGCCCTAGGGCTTCACTCTGAAACATCGTTTAGACAGGAACTAATGCAATTATCCTTATCTGAATGCTCTGAAGGAGATAGGAAGCAAATGCCAATTTGGTCTCTTTACATCGGCAAAGAGGCACTTCTCTACACATAATCAAAATGGAAACATTTTCAATAATATATGCAGCCTAATTAAAAGTTCAATTAAAACAACTATAAGGATCTTTACAGATGAACTTTATGAAAGACTATTTTTGCAGATAAAGTTTAGGACTCTTGCAGACATGTTATTAACACAGACATTATTAAAATTATAACATTTATATATAAATTAATTTTATTTTTTAAGTTCTTTTCTTGCAGCTGGTCAGTCTTGCTGCTTGTCTTTTGAAAAATGATTGCAAAAGGAACAGTATCTCCTTTTTTATCCTATCACATCTCTTACCATGGCTGTTTCTAGACTACCATCCAAAAAGTTTTGTAAGCGTTTTTTATGTTCCGTAGCCTAAGAAAATATTTTACACTGGCACTAGGTTACAGCTTAATTTCGACTGTCCAAATTCAACATATTTTTCCAAGATTCTTGAACTGACCATTATAACACGTTAGATAAGTCTACGCAATGCTAGCCTGAAGTACTGTTCTGGATTTTCAGGATTATTTTAGGTACTTATTTGTTTTAAATTGCAGTAGGGAATTAACTCTATACCAAACAGCTCTAGCATTAGGGAAGGAAAGCATGATTTGCTTGAGTCTGATGACTCTAGTCATCGGATTCCAAAATGTAATACTCAGGTTCACATCAGAAGTATATCATGTCCTTTAAAAATATTGAAATAGGCTGAATTCTCCAAGTTATCTTTACTTAAAGACACAAAACCCACCAAATAGGCATGAGAAACATATGAATATTCATCCTCTTTCACTCAGTGTCAGTTTTAGTGCCTGTACTACATTTGTAGGAGTTCTACTGACCAACAAGTGGTTGAGAACAAATTTGCTTCATTAAAAGAACCTCTTAGCTCAGAAGCAAAGTGAAAAATAGCATAGCCAAATGTTTTGCTGTTCTGGCAGTCTGAGACTTTGGGAATAATTTTGTACATTTTATAGCAGTTTTTATATCAACCAATTTATTTGCTATACAGCAAACCTCTTTTTTTTAATATGAAGGACAGATTACTCTGGGTGGTAGTAGGAGGAATGGTAATTATTGCTAGTTTTCTATAAAATAAGAATAGATTAAGAGGGGTTCACTGTGCTTTGGGTTACCTCTGGATGCCAACTTGGGAAAACAGGCTAAGATACTTTATTTCACTGTTGTTTTTGCAGTGGATTCTACTTTCACTGCCTGCACAAGTCTGTTTACTTTGAGCAGAAAGAAACGGCAAAATTTTACTTTAACAGTTCCACTTGCAGAAAGTTCAGTTTAAGATATCATACTATTCAGACTGTACTTAAATGTGCCATCTCCTGCTCTTTCTTGAGCTGTCTTCTTTCTGTTTGCTTCGTTTCAGTGGTCTGATAAACTGAAGACATCTAGGAAAGTCAGAGATTGGATTTAAACCTCTTCACAGCTTTACTTTCTGCAGTTTTTCAGCTCCTTTGTCATTGCATCCCCTGCCCCATAATTTCTAAGATGGAATTAATCTTTAACTAAATACAGGGCTGTTGATGTTTGATGTTTATTACCTTAATCCTCCAGCCACAGGCTCTGCAGTAAAAAGGAATTGTTAAGCAAGTACGGATTTATCAGTTAGCCTAAAAAGGTCGCAGTGTAGTGCTGCCAAATAAATTAAGCAAGTTCATGGTGACAACATATGGAAGAGATCATACTGTCAATCCTGTGGCTAATTTTATTGCGCCTGCATTGGCCCAGCTGAGTGTCTACTAGAAACACTTTTTTTCTTTCCCTATGCAAACCTAAAAACTGTTCAGGTGAGGTGGTCCCTTTAAAGACTGTTCAGATTTTACTGCTCTGGGGAAGCGTTTTGAAATCTTTGACCCAAAGGTGTCTTCCTGAATAGCATTTCAGACTTCTCGCATCCGAATTTATTTACCAGACTTTCTACTCTTGGTCACAACAGCATTATTACTTGGTGTGTGAGAAAGTACAAACACAAAGTCTGAACTCTCGCTGTCATACCTACTTTCGTTTTTGAATGATATTTTGAACAACATAAACATGATAAGGAGCTTTTTTTTTCCTAGTTTGGCATGTCCAACTCCATTTAAAAAAATAATGGCATAATTTATATCTAAAAATATCAAGATACTTTCACCTTATCTGAGATAAAGTGTCTGGTTTAGTTCCTTTTATCCAAATGAGAAAATTAAAGCATAAAGAGAACTTATATGAAATTTTGGTGAACAGAACAACTAGTGGCATAGCTAGAAACAGAATTAAAGATGTTCTCCTTTTCAGTATACTTTCTTCTTTTAGGAAAATATCCATTTTATACTTTATATTCTATTTTATTTCTTATTCTTGTCCTCTTTTACTCCACTTGTTCCATTTGATACTTTACCTGCAGTCTGGGCTTGCCATATAAACATTTTTCTGTAACTATTTTTTTATTCCTTCCATTGTTTTCTACAATTTCTTTTAATCTCATTTTATTCCCTTGTAAGTCTAGAAACATACTCATATTCACTTTTGTTCACATTTTTTCTCTCTCAAGCCAAAATATCTTAATTATTTTGTTGGTACATTGATATACCTCCAAGAGGAGGGGCTGGAGATGCCTTCAGTATATTGTATACTATTAAAGTATCAGTGGCCAGTTTCAGAGCATACCTTGCAAAGGAGAATTTCAGAAAAGTATGAGGAACAGCAACAGCTAGTCTGGGGACTCAATATAAGCTCACTAATAAATTGATCTGCTAAGCACTACTGAAACTTTTTCTGGTTTTTTTTTTTTCAGTTTTCTGTGAAAATTGCTAAAGACAGCTTCGAACAGTTTCACTATAAAACAGAGCAAGAGACCTATGGCACTTAAGTGCTTCTGCAGTTGCACAGCAATTCAGCAGGGGCTTTTTGGGATCATAGCTTTAGATGGGGGACTATATTCTAAGTAAACTTCAGATTACAGACATCAAGTGTTCCAGAATTTAAATATCCATTGAAGAGTTAAGTCTGAAAAATCCTGTAACAGTTTTAGGTTCCGTATTACGGTGGTACATTTACAGCCATCTGAGCAATTATGTAGAAACAATTATCATCTTTTGATGAATAGCTTAGGGTCTGAGTCCAAACACAAACACATCTGGCTTGCACGGGCAAGAATCGTTCCTGGCACAAGGAGATTAAATACTAGATACTGAGCTCATGTTAATCAGAATGATCTCATTAATTTCAATAAAGATTTGCTACATGATACTAGTTTAAGATTTTTTGCTTATCCAATTTATTGCTATTGTTGCTATTATTATTATCATTAATATTTACATGCGATATACGTATTTCCCAGTGACAATATCCTTTTGCGAATTTCCTATTCACAAATTATCATTTCACATAGAAGAATTTTCTCTTAGCTACCTTTAAGAATCTTTTACAAGCAGTCTACAGATTCATCAGATTCTGACTATAGGTTGAAAATAGAAGCTATAGTGATAAGGCTAGGATGAAAAAATACTTTTGTGTGCTAAAATGCCTAATTACTGGCATGCAATAAGAAGCATCAAAATTTGAAATAATGTCTGTCATATGAGGTCTGATCAATGGATACAGTTAGTCTTAGTTTCCAGATTTTTTTTCTGTGTCACTAGAGAGTTGTTGTCCATCCTCAGCCCCTATAACAGTGGGTCCCTGGGGATTGTTTGTTTGTTTGTGGGGGTTTTTTTTGCTTTAGATGAAGATTCAGATTTGGCATCCAGATGTTATTTTTTCAAGAAAGCCCCTATGCTGTGAGGAATACTGTACCATAATCATAGATACATTATGTTGAAACACACTGATCTGACTGACTTTATGGCAGATGGTAAAAAATTGGACTGATTTTTTAAAAAAAAGCTGTTAGAGAATAGGAATTTCCAGTGCTGTCCTAACATAGAACGGATGTAGATGATCTGTTTTTACTGTGGCTAGACATTTATCAGGCTAGACTACAATGCAGGTTTGGGGACATACATGTACCTCTGACCTTCTGATCTCAGATGAAAATATGAGGCCGTGTGATGTGAAGGTCCCAGTCTTACAGCACGAGAATTATATCAGGTTCTGCTAGGCATTTTTATTTAGTAAATGGGTCTGTTAAGAATACATGGTAATGCAATTTCTAGACCCCAAGAGTAAATTCACACTGCCTGGTGGCTCTTTAGGTCACCTTTGAATTAACAGTATGGTCTCTGAATATTATCCCTTTATGGGCGATAAGTTTTATGGCTTTGTTATATGTGCAGTTGGCAGGTTTCAAGGGAATATTAGTTCTCTTCAAATAGGAGCATCATGTCAAGAAGATACAACCACTCCATGACCTGATGAGAAAGGAATTACAGAGGTCAGTTTTGGAACAGAAACAAAGGACTATCAATCCGAGTGATCCTAGTACAGGGTCAAGTTGCCTCACGCAGAGCAATACAAGCACATGTAGATCTTTCTGTGGAAGACATGGGGATCAGACACAGCCAAAGAATCAGAATCAGACCCATTGTCTGTATTTCTTAAAAAAAAAAAATCCATTCAGATAAAACTTTTAAAGATTAGAGCTTTGTTCCTGATAACAGAGAAAGGTGGTTATGTGTGGGAAACATGCTTCCTTTGCGAAATCTCAAGAGAAGAAAGTTGTTTAATGTAGCTTCAGATGGAAAATTCAAGCCAGATGCAGTTCTTTATGTTTACCTGAATCTCTGAGCAAAAGCAGGAGAAGGGGACATCTAGTATTTGTGTTTTTCTGATCTTCTCCTTCAGGATGTAAAGGGAATAATCTCTGTCAGAATTCCTACAATTGGTTATATATTTTAGTTATTAAACATGGTAGACTCACTAAACTTGACATGTGTTTTCTATGCATTTATTGGACACCAGATCCTACAAAAAAAATAAGGTAAATTTGCCATTAATAAAGCAAATGCTTTAAGTCATAAAATATCATGCAGATCTGAACATCTTTATCAGCTTTCTCTTGGATTCTCATTAACAGAGTTGCTAGCACTTTATGGTGGAGTCTTTAAGTATGAAAGACATATTTTCAGTGCTTGCTTAAAATGAGATTATTTAAATAGATTTGGGTGTGGGGATAGTACTACTTTATTCTTTCCAATTATGCAGATCAGGATTTAAAAATTCATCCTCCCAAACGTATTTAACTTTATGTTTTCCTGCTAACTTTTGTACCTTTTCTTTCATCATATAATTTTAATTTTCTGAAGAAAGAGTTAAATCATCATTCTCTGTTAGCCAAAGGGAATTTCACTACAAGGTGACAGTGACAGTTCTTAAGAATTACTTGGAAGTCTGCTCAGTTTTAATGCCCTGATGAAACTTGTTGTGAAAAAGAAAGCTTCCTTTTCCTGCCATGTTTATTCTACAGGAATTTGTTATTTGTGCTAAGCATACCACTATCGATGTTTCTTTAACTCCTCATCACAACAAAGAGACACTGGTCCTTCTGCATGTCCTCCTGGCTGAGTATCCACCCATAGGATTCATAATGAGATAGGATAGTTACCTAGTAGAAAACTATGCATAATGGTAAGTCTTGGGGTTGAAAGGCTTATTGATGGATAGAATATACATTTGCCTGGTGGAAATACATATGTACATGGTCAGGCCTAGCATAAAATGAGCTTCTCTTCTCTGAGGCAGAATTGCACCATTTGGCTTTCTTTAAAAAAGAGTATAGTATTATCTAAGACACACTAAAGCTGTTTTTCTAAAAAAGCTATGATAGAAATGTTGTGCATTCATTCCTCCACTGACACACAGCTACCATACAAATCTGTTCATGAAGAAGCGGAGTGTCTAACATATTTGCAGATGTTCACACAGAAATGAAAACTGTCAGATTAGAAAACCCCACAAAACTGGAGTAAAAATGGGAACAGAATTTTGGGCTTATGGTTCAGATACTTCGGAGTTTATATCTATACTTCATCTGTTAGACATTACACAGGTGTACTACTTTTAGCAGTGAAGAAGAACTGGTTTTTTATTATGGAGCTGGAAAAGCTGAGTGTGTGGCTTCCCTTGGGCAGAGTAGAAAGAGAAAAGAAATGCCATTGTTACTCAGCACCTGAGCTGAAACAAATCCTGCTCCTGTTGTACAGGATCGTAAGGCTGAATTAGTTTTCAGCTGCTTCCTGGATCAGGTGCTGAGCCTAGGATAGAAAAACATTACTATTTCCACACTTTTCTCAGGTATGCTGAGCATCACACAAGAGTACGTGGAGAGTAGGGCTGTAGCACCAGCTGAAAATCACAATATATTATTTGACTTCACTCATGAGGAAACATCAGCAAAACAGAACAACAAAACAAGCTAACAGGATGTCATAGAATGGACGTGGAAATTTTGCAGACTCATTGCTGATCACATATGACCTACAAAATGATCAGATTATGATACGCATGGAGCTAGATTTTCAGTTTGCCAGCCACTAGCACTCTGACTGTAACCAGAATTATGGGTGCTCAATATCCTTGCAAATTAGTTCCAGCTGGTTCTACTTCGATATGTAAATGCGAAGGCACTGAATCCTGTGAGCATTTGGGCCTATAATTTAATGAGTCCTTCTTCCAGGAATCTTGTAGATCTGGAAACTCTTCTTTGTATCATGTCTGAATGTGCCCTCAAGAAAATTTATAATCCTGCTAATGCCATTGTGAAAAGTGATTATATCACATCAAACACAAATTAAATAATTAGATGAGATTTTTGTATAATGTATAAGAAACTGCATTGTTACGGAGTTAAAGCCTTGTATTCCTAGCAAAGATCACATGCTGCTCTATGAATCATCTACATGTGTTTTTCTTGAACGGAGAGTGGGAACTGCTATATCATGTACTATAGAAGTGCAGTGACCTCAGAAAAGAACTTTCATGTTCAGTTAGACTTTAAAAATGTGTTATTTAAGTGTGAGTCATTTTCATTGTCATGCATTCTCTACAAGTGAACCACGGAAAGACTAGGGGCTCTATTTATCATAAATGTCAGGAATGCTTGCTAAGTATACATCAAGCTACAATTTAATCTCAAAGCTAAAACTAAGAATTGAAATCAGGGGAGATTTTGAGTTCAAGACTTTACAAAGGTCATGCGCAAGGTTTGAATAAGGAGATTCAGACATACACAGAGAGCACTTTTCATCAACTAAATGAGACATTTATGAGGATTGAATACAAATCTGAAAAAAAGAGAGCTGCATGTGTTGGTAGGATTTTCAACATCAGGACCATGAACTGAATGCTACTCTTCATAGGATATTATCTTGTCCAAACTTGCCTCCCTCTTAGTCTTGCCCTAGACTGATGCTTTCTTTGGCAATTGTTTGTCTTACATTGAATAATATAATTAATACTGAGTAATACCACTTTCTTTAAAAGTTTACAAGGTGCTACATTTAGGCAAATGTAAAATTTAATGACACTATCTTCAACATTGTTCTGCTTTCTTAAGGAGGAAAACTATCCTCCTAATCCCTATGGGATCTTTTGTTCCACCTAAAAGGAATACCTCTTCTGGACTGAGAGCAGTGTATTTTTCTGCAGCTCTTCTGAATAATATTAAGTAGTACCTGGACTGTTAAATTCTGCTGTCAAATTGATATGGGTTGCTTTCTTTAAAGCTAACAAGCAATCTATGCCACTATGCATATAAAGCATGCAACGACTTTATCAAGACTATAGTGGCAGTGAAACCAAAACTAACAGGTTTTTTTAATACAATTATGCAAGTTAACAATTTTTTTTATAATCCATCACCTACTGTGTATACTCCTCATGCATGTCCCAGAAGATTAATGTGGAGATGTAAAGTAAATTGCATTCTAAAGTTTGTTGGTTTTTTTTTTTTTTTAATTTGTAATGTAGTCTTTTTCGGCAGATGGTTAGTTCAAGTTCCTTTCATGTTCATACTCTGTTATGTTTGTAAAAGACCCAGCTGCCAACTGGTAATATTTCACTGCTGAATCTATCATGTGTGATATAATTGCTCATTATGTGCTTTGGAATAAAGTTAAAGAACTATCAACACAGTTATTTCTAACCCCAAGCAAATTAAAAAGAAATAGTCATTTTTAATATGTATAGTTCTCAGCTGACATTTAATTATTACAAAAGTCTGCTTCTTGTGATAGATTCTTCCATTTTATCAGGCCTTGATTTTGGAAAGCATTGTGTTCAAGAACAGCATTAAGACATGTATTCTGGTTTAAGCATATTGTTAAGTCTGAAGCACCCATTTTCCTGCGTCTGGACCTTAGGTGAAGCATCACAGTCTGAATTTCTGCATGAGCATTTATTTTTAAGAATCACACTCTACAAAGATATCTAATTGTAATACATAATGTAATGCTGACCACAAAGCATTGCTGGTTGCAATTAGAAAGACAACGAAACACTGAAGGCTAACTCTCTTTTTCCAAAGTTGCTGAATCATTTTAAAGGATAATCAGAAAGTAGTAAATATTTTCCTCACAAAATGATATTACAATTTTCAGTAAAATGTACGGTATATTACCGTAATTATACGGTATAATAAGGGATAATATGTACATAATTACCGTACATAATATGATGACTATGGAAGTCATTGCTAACGTTTTCAAGAATTATAAAGATGGAGGATCTTGTCCACAAGCCTAATACAGATGTCATGACCTTTTACCAGTAATACTTTAGGGTTTTTTTCGAAAGTGCAGTAAAAGAAGTGCTATGTTTCCTAAAAAACTCTGTAGTAATTATGTACATATAATGGTTTTAACCAGAAACTCACAAACAAAAACTTTATCCCCTTCATTTCTGAAATTATAATAAAGGTGTGTTGGTTTTGTTTAGTGGGAGGGGGGGTTGTGGTGGCAGCTTCTGCGGGAAGCTGCTGGACATTTCCCCTTTGTCCGGTGGACTTGGCCGGATCAAGGGAGGACCCACTGCTGGCCAAGGACGAGCCAATTGGTGACAAATGCTCCCTGATAAGACCACTGTGATAACATATTTAAGAAGGTGAAAAATTAAAAAAAAAAAAATGGTGAAGAAACTGAAGTGGGGGCAGAGAGGAAAGGCATGAGCCTCGTGGGCTTTGCAGCCCTCACCCTCTGGCCTCCTGCTGGGCGGCCATCTGGGCCCAACTCGGCTGGCCTGGCTGCAAGAAATGAAGAGGAGATGAAACGTGAAGAGAACCTGGGAGGCATCTGCCTGAGCTGATTGTGAAGAATTTCTTGTGAGAGGAACAGCTGCAGATGCCAAGGTCGGTGAAGAAGGAGAGGGAGGAGTAATGTTGCTCCCAGCAGAGATTCCCCTGCAGCCCATGGTGCAGCCCAGGGTGGAGCAGGCTGTCCCCCTGCAGCCCATGGAGGCCCACAGAGGAGCAGAGATCCACCTGCAGCCCGTGGAGGACCCCACACCAGGGCAGGCGGATGCCCAAAAGAGGCTGTGGCCCATGGAGAGCCCGCACTAGGGCAGCTGTTCCGCAGGAACTGCACCCCATGGGAAAATGAGCCATGTTGGAGCAGTTCATGCAGGACTGTAGTCCATGGGAGGGACCCCATCCTGGAGCAGGGGAGGAATGTGAGTTCTCCCCCAAAGATGAAGGAGTGGCAGAAAGTGATGTGTGATGAACTGAGCATAACCCCCATTCCCTCTTCCCCCCTGTGCCACTCAGGGTGGGGAGGAGGTAGCGATAATTGAAATGAAGTTAAGCCCAGGAAGAGGGAGGAGTAGGGGAAATTTGTTTTGTTCTCTTTCTCAATATCTTGCTTTGACTTTAATAATAGATAGATAGTCTTCCACAAGATGAGTCTGTTTTGCCCATAACAGCAACTTCAAGGATCTCTCCCTATCCTTATCTCAAACCTCCAGCCTTTTTGTTATATTATGTCTCCCTGTTCTCTTGGAGGGTCAGGGGAGTGAGTGAGAGACTGCGTAGCTTGGTCCTGAGTGGGGCTGAACTATGACGAATTCTTACATTATGCAAAGCATTTGACACTGTCCTGCATGATATTCTTGTCTCTAAACTAGAGAGACTGGAGTTTTCTTTGTATTTCTCCAATCTATTTTTTTAAATTCACCTTGTTTTAGCTTCAGATTGTCAGACATGGATTTGATGGACAGACCACTTAGTAGATAAAGAATTGGCTGGATGGCCACACTCAGAGTCCCAGCAGACACTGGTCATGAGTGGCGTTCCTCAGGGGTTGGTATTGGGACTGGCCCTGTGTAACATCTTTGTCGGCGACATGGACAGTGAGATGGAGTGCACCCTCAGCAAGTTTGCTGATGATACCAAGCTGTGTGGTGCCGTCAACATGCTGGAGGGAAGGAATGCCATCCAGAGTGACCTTGACAGGCTGGAGAGGTAAATGCATGCAAATGCATGCAAACCTCATGAAGTTCAACCAGTATAAGGTCCTGCATGTGGATTTGGGCAATCCCAAGTACAAAAACAGTGTGGCTGGAGAATGGACCGAGAACAGCCCTGAGGAGGACTTGGGGGTGTTGGTGGGTTAGAAGCTCAACATGAGCCGGCAATGTGCCCTTGCAGCCCAGAAAGCCAACAGCATCCTGGGCTGCATCAAAAGAAGCATCGCCAGCAGGTCGAGGGAGGTGATTCTCCCCCTCTACTCCACTCTTGTGAGACCCCACCTGGAGTACTGCATTCAGCTCTGGAGCCACCAACGTTAGAAGGACATGGACCTGTTGGAGAGGGTCCAGAGGAGAGCCACAAAAATAATCAGGGGGTGTAGCACCTTTCCTATGAGGACAGGCTGAGAGACTTGGGGCTGTTCAGTCTGGAGAAGAGAAGAGAAGGCTCTCGGGAGACCTCATAGTGGTCTTCCAGTACATAAAGGGGGCCTACAGGAAAGACAGGGAGAAACTCTTCAGTAGGGCCTGTTGTGATAGGACAAAGAGTAATGGTTTTAAAGCGGAGAGAAGTAGATTTAAATTGAATATAAGGAAAAAAATTTTTTACAATGAGGGCGGTAGAGCACAAGTTGCCCAGGAAGGTGGTGGATGCCCAATCCCTGGGAACACTCAAGGCCAGTTTAGAGGGAGCTTTGACCAACCTGATCTGGTTGGAGATGTCCCTTCTCCTTTCAGGGAGGTGGGACTAGATGACCTTTAAGGTCCCTTCCAACTCTAACTATTCTATGATTCTATGATTGCATTATTTTGCTTCTGCTGATATCATGTCAGAAAGAGCACACCATATCTCCTGTTTGGTGAGTGTGACACTGCTGCCCCAGAAACACTGAATTAATTTCTTGAGATGAGCTGGGGCCTGATTCAACTTCTGTCAAAGGTTTTTGGAGTCTTCTTCATTCAACACACTTGAAAAAGGCTTTCTGCCTAGGATTCAAATGTGACACTGAATTCAAGACTTGTGTGTATTAAACATGACTTATTTTATCTTTCGAAAGGATCTGTCAGTCAATCAGCCCTGCAATTTCAAAGATGTTTTGATATACTTTCAAAGATAAAAGAACATGAAGTTTTGAATCTAGTTCCTTTGTGAGCTTTTTCCTGACTTGAAAAATTCATAACCTTTAGGATTTCTCTTTATGCAAGGCTCTTTAGGGTCAAAAGACCTCATACTTTTGTTATGAGTATAAAGTTAACAGGGTAACACTGTTGTTAAAAGCCAATACAAATGGAGATAGTTAAAATTAAGTTATTTAGCAATAGAATTCTGTCCCTTAGGGAAGTATATTTACGGATTTTTAAAGAATGTCCAGTATCCTTCCTTATCCTCAATATTAACAGAAGATGAAGGCTAATATGAGCCTATGATGTGTATCAACTGCTCCCCTTCAGATTAGCTAGTAAAAATGTAACTCCATACCAAATGCTCAAAGTATTCATTGAAAAACTCACGTCTTGTATTACCACTTTTCCATTACATTTTGAATTTGTTCAGAAAAAAACAAACCAGCATAGTTAATAAGGGACATTTCCTGCTCACTTACTCTTGCTTTAAACTTTTATCTGCAAATTTCCAACCAACTTTTCAAAATTTGTGCCTTCTCTTTAATAGGCCAAAGCACTGGGATCCCCTGTAGACAGCATCAAATATTAATATTACATTACTTTTAATGCTAATTGCTTTTCCTCAGTACTCCTACAGCATTCACTTTCATGTCAGTCATAACATTATATGTTCTTCCAAAGCATGGACAAGATGTGAAACAGTAATCTTTTTATTTTGATTTTTTCTCATTTGTTTTTTTATTTATAAAAAAATTTCAGATAGCCTTGTATTTCTCCAATCTGTTTTTTAAATTCACCTTGTTTTAGCTTCAGGTTGTCAGACCTACAGAACTAGATGAATTTAGACCTTTTTATGTGAGTATAAAACTTAGCACAGAGTTCATAAGCCTCGATAGTCCATAAACCATGCTTGTATAATATATTTTTGGTACTCTTCCTTCTGTTAATAACACCAAGGCATAAAATCATGTACATTATGAAGAATATTCAGAAAGCAATACAGTTTGGTTAACAATACTTACTGCAGTTGTGAGATTCTAGATAAATATACCCGGAGTACCTCTTCAGGGCATCACAGTGGGCTATATAAACTCATGAAGAAATCATGATCTAACATAAAAGTGTGATAAAGGAACAGAGCATTTTCTAGGGCCATGTAGGATTTTGCAAGTCTTCTCCCAAAGAGAATGGACTCCTGTTTATATTGCAATCATGGATATTTCTTCCTGTGTACATGAGGCACAGATAGATGGAAAAAATAAAATTCCAGAAGTATTTCCAGCTTCTTAATGGCTCAACCAATACCCGAATCACATCACAGCAACAAAGGAAAATCAAGCAGGAAAAGGTAACTAAAATTCTGCTAGAGTGGGCCTTGCATTAGATTGGATAAATTCTTTCATTTGTCTCTTCCAGAAAATCCAATGGACTTTTCAATGTCAGATTAAAGGAAAGTGAGAACACAGAAGCAAAATACAGGATTATTTAATGGGCTTATTATTCATAGGATTTCTGTATACAAAAATAAAACCCTTATATGGTTAGTGAGCAATGTGATTTTCCTGAAAATGAAAACGTCTTTTAGAAGATTCTTTTGCACTGACACTCACTCCCTCCAATTTAACAGAAAAAAAAAAAAAAAAAAAAAAAAAAAGACTTAAGAG
>WHYT01017645.1:44982-104466 GCA_009806455.1 Tetrax tetrax
TGTTTTTTTTTTTTTTTTTTTTTTTTTTTTTTGAGGCAGATGAATATCCTCCCCTTATGTCAGAGATCAGTGACATTTCTGGAAGGCTGAATCCCAAGATCTTTCAAAGTGCCAGAAGGATGTTTAAAGTTAAAGAAATTTCTTATGTCTAAACCTTGACCTACTCAGATTTTTTAATTAGATCTGGGGACATTCTCATTAGAGACCATTCTGAGAAAAGGTCAGAAGAGGGAGACCTGCCCTATGCATTTTTAGCAACTATTAACCTCTGTAGAGTACTATGGACAGTTTCATATGCTGTGATATTCCCACTGAATAAAAACTGTAAATACACCAGTTATGTCAGGAAGGACTTCAATTATTTAGCTTAATCTCCTTGCAAAAGAAATTAAAAATCAGTAATTTCTGAGAGAGATGAATAATTACATGTTGTTATAGGCAAAGACTTGCATACTGTGCAAAACAGAAGGTTCAAATTCTATAGCAAGATTAATTCCTTCTGCCCTTCTCTGACATAGTTAATTGAAAATTTTCAGAAGTGTGATTTAAACTAAAAGGTAACTTTTTATTAACAGCTCATGATTGAAAACTTTCAAATCCTCTTACGATCCAGAGGATTCTGGATATCCTCTAAGATTTTAGAAAGGAAAAGGAAATGATACACTTCTGTATTTATATGGTTTTAATTATCATAGTAACTCAATGTTTTGCCTTCTTTAATAAATTTAACCTACAGCTCTCCTCAAAATCCAGAAAACTACATCTTTTTTTACCTTATAAGGTAATATATGTGACTTGCCTTAAGTTACACAGGAAAGCTGTCACTGAACAGTTGGCTCTATTTGACCAGGCAACCTCAGGCAAGAACATGAAAAATTTCCTTCTGGCTCTGAACGGGAAAAAAAAAAAAAAATACATAGATGGGCATTTTCATAACATATTTTAATCTAAAAATGTCTAATGTGATTATTGTGACTCTTAGGAGACATTCTCTTAATAAATGGCTAAGGATTATGATGCTGAAGAATTGTTAATTCATCTGAGAAAGACAAAATGTAAGTTCTGTCAATTTGTCTTCACCTTCAGCATAAAGTTAAACCAGTGTAAAAGACTCATGTAATACATGGAGGTGAATGCAGAGTGCAGACTGTAACACCAAGACATTCATTTAGAAGTGAGATTCTATACTCAGATTTTTAATTTTAGTTGATATTAGTTGTAGACCTACATGCTGAAAGTAATTTAACAAGTACAGAAGTGAAGGGTTACGCACTAATAATAGTATATACTTATCACATTGACAGGCTCTGACTAAAACCATAAGAAATTCTGAGTTAATTGTTGGGAACTGTATTACAGGTATCACATGCTCAAAACTTATAAAATATTCCTCTTTGGTTTTAAAATGTAAAAAGGGCTCCAGAGGGCTGGAGCACCTCTCCTACGAGGACAGGCTGAGAGAGTTGGGGCTGTTCAGCCTGGAGAAGAGGAGGCTCCGGGGAGACCTGATAGCGGTCTTCCAGTACCTCAAGGGGGCCTACAGGAAGGATGGGGACAGGCTGTTCAGTAGGGCCTGTTGTGATAGGACAAGGGGTAATGGGTTTAAATTAGAAGGAGGGAGGTTTAGATTAGATATTAGAAAAAAATTTTTTACAATGAGAGTTGTAGAGCACTGGAACAGGTTGCCCAGAGAGGTGGTGGACGCCCCATCCCTGGAAACTTTCAAGGCCAGGCTGGATGGGGCTCTGAGCAACCTGATCTAGTCAGGGAGGTCCCTGCTTCTTGCAGGGGGGTTGGACTAGATGACCTTCGAAGGTCCCTTCCAACTCTAACCATTCTATGATTCTATGATTCTATGAAAATATATGTTTATATATCCACTACTGAGAAAACTTTCCTGGTTGTTGATGGCAAATTGGGATTACTGGGTTATTTCTCACAGAGTAGGATTTGTTTTCCTGCTAGGCTATCTATAGACAAATTAAAATTGTTCCTACCTTTCCCTCCCTCTCCTCTCCACTTCTTGCAGCCGGGCTGGGCTGAGTTGGGCCCAGTCGGCTGCCCAGTGGGAGGCCAGAGAATGAGGCCTGCAAGGCCCACAAGGCTCGCGCCTCCCCCTCTCTGCCCCTGCTCAGCTGCTTCACATCTTCTCTCTCTTTTTTTTTCTGGTTTCCCCTTCTTAAATAAGTTATTGCAGAGGCGTTATCATGGAACATTCTGCTACCAATTGGCTCGGCCTTGGCCAGCAGTGGGTCCGCCCTAGGCCCAGCCAAGTCCACTGAACAAAGGGGAGCAACTTCTAGCAGTTTCCTACAGAAGCTACCACCTTAAGCCCCCCCTCACTAAACAAAACCAGAACACCTCTTTAAATAAAAAAAAAAAATTAAACAAAACCCTCCAAATTAACCATTAAATATTTACAGATACTGTTAAAATTATGATTCACAGGAGATGTAGTTTCGTGATCCATGTTACCAGTATGAAAACTCTTCAGATGTCAACTCACATATTCTGTAACGCTGCAAAAAAAAACCCTGACAGTTCTGACTTCAGAGCTGCATAACATTCAAAATATTAATAAAACACCTAAACAGACAATTAACTTGCCACTGGGAACATAAGGCAGAAATAAAAAAGAAGTCCAATTGGTACAACTGCCTTAGTACAACCTTCTCTTTAGCAGATTCTCACTGCAGACACACACAGAAAATTACTTCAGAGCTATATATAACAGAAAACCAAGGGTCACAAACTGAAAGAAGAAACTGTAAGTCACAACATGCAACGGAAGCCATGAAATGAATGACAGTGCAATTTACATGACAGAGAAAAGAAGGAAACTTGTCAGAAATTGCTGCATGGCTGCTCAGATTTGATAGGAGTGTGGAATTGATTTCTTCACACTATCTATTAGAAAGAGATTTCAATCAAAAAGTGAGGGAGTGAAATATGAGTGTGTATGCACTTATCTGTGTGCGGGTATGTGTGTGCGAGTTCTTGTATGGAGGCTGGTAACAGAGGAAGAAGCTCAGCAAAGCTGTTAGATCATGCAGAAAATAATAATAATAATAATAAAAAAGTGTTCCACTATTAAGACCATGAAAAGTAATAATTGCAGGAATGCAGTAATGAGGACTTCGTACTGGATTTTGACTGTTGGAAAAGGATTTTTAATGGGATTATAAAGAAGTTAGACAACTATTCCAGAGTCAACAGAATAAAAGGGTCTTTGAACACTGAGAAATTTAGCTGAAAAGAGACACACCAGTGACAATTCACTCTGCAACTGCTGTGGAGAAACCAGGCCTAACAGATCCCATAAGAATAGAGGTGGGAAGTTGCTTTTGCCTGTGCTATGAATCTGACTGAAGATGCTAGCCACTCTGCTGAAAAACTCTTTTGCAAAAGGAATTAAGTTGCTGCACTTTCCATTGTGAGAAGTGCTGTTTCTAGCTCTCAGAAAGTGTCTGATGGAAGCCTTCGGGGAAACACACAGCAAAAACCCTTAACTGAGCAACTGCAGACATTTAGTAGAACATCTCTACTGAAGTTCCATCAGGTCGAATACATGTATTAAAAGAAAGGGGGAAAAAATTGTTCAAAGAAGCCAGCAGTATGAACTGAACTTCTACAGCTTTCAATCTCTGTCAATTCAGACAGAATATGTAAGGGCAAAGTTTGCTGGAGTAAAACTCCCTCTCTCATTATCCAAGTTAGAGGGGAATGAATGACAATTTCAATCATGGCCAGCCACAATAGGGACTGTAGTGAGCAAAGATCTGCTTCTTGTGACAGTTTAACCTGTACCAGGCTGGCTGTAAAACAGGAGCCAACATATTCTCTGAGCCTGCTAGTTCTTTGCTGAATCTGCTGCTTAATGCTCTGAAATGAAGAAGATGGCAAAAGGGAGAGAAACAAATGTATGATTTAATATGTATTTCTACTTTTAAACAGGACAAGGAAATTCACTGCTTTCCCGTAAAAACTGAAGGCACATATGTCTTCCAGATTTCAAAAACTGTCATAATTTAGAGCTAGGAAGAATAAAGACTGGAAATAGATGCCAGCTGATGTCATATAGGTGCCATTAAAGCTCCATTTTTTCCTAAAGACAGGATGCGTATGATGACATTAGTTACTTAAAAGATCCCAGATATTTGATGCAATTAAGCAGTTTATTTTTACTTAACAAAAAATGAAAACCAGAAATAAACCAGACCTTCCTTACATTAAGATGCAAAGATACTGGTCAGGTATGAGCAAATTTTTTAAATATTTGACTCAGTACTGCCTTAACACCAGCTTGTTTTTCCCATGCTCACTTTCAATTCATTGTGGTTTTGAATTTGCTTCAGGTTTTTTTTTTTGTGGAAAATGCATGTTATGCTCTGCTGTCAATTATTATACTCAGAATGTATAGTTCAAATCTACATAATGGCACCAGGTTTCAACAAATGAAATAAATTGCTGTTTCTTCTCTTCTTTCCAGGAAGCCAGTAAGGACCTACTGAATTTCTTGCTTACAGTTTCTGAAGCAGGTGACATACTCCTAATCTGCTTATTTAAAATTTTGCAGAAAACACACTTCTGCACTAAAAGGAATTTTAATAGAAACATCTAGCACATCTGCTGCTGCGTTAGAGCTGTGTTTGCTAGCATTTTGTTGAAGCTGTGTTGTTGAGATCTAAACTTGATGAGGTGCTGGGCTAACTTATTCCTTCTAACAGAATTTTCAGAGTCCAAGAATCCACCATAAGCAATTAAATGTACTTACGAAGGGCTGAATCATTATGGTAACTGATTTGAAGTTATCTCTCTGAAGAGTTCTCTGATTTGTTGACAAAAACCTAGAAATCCTACATAATTATAACTATTAGATAAAACAATTGAGATTAAAGTATGTTCTTAATAACCATTTAAAATATAGCCTATTTTAAATATTTTAATTAATTTAATGGAAAGATGTAATTGCCTGCATAATTTACTCTTAAAATCCTTTGAGGTGAACAACTTACTGACATACAGACATACACGCTGAAAATCCTAAAGAAGCCTGCTTAAATTAATTTGAATGCATAAGTGAATTAATGGATTTACCACTAAATGCTCAGAAAATGTAATGCATGAGCCAAGAGTAAATGTCTTAATGGGAGATAATTTTTTAACAGAAATTGAATAATTGTGTCAGAATAGATTAGAAATTTTACCATGAAGGGTGGATTGGTTTGTGTTTGGTTTGGTTTTGTTGTCTTTGTAATATAGGGGAGAGTTACAGAAACAACATAACAAAATTATCTGTAGTAGGGCTATAACCAGCATTATTACACATTAGAGGTTTCATGATGGAAATAACATCAGAAAATTGCTGGCAGTGCAGACACTACCAAAAATGACTTACAGAAATCTTAAATCCATGTAAATCTACATTGCAAAGTACTCTTTCTTCAAAGGTTGAAACAATTGCATATCTGCTTCTGTAAGACTGAGCAAGATGTCAAGCTGCAGGTGTAAATTCAAGTACATTGCATTTTCTCAATTCAAAAAAAAGTAAAGCAAAAATATTTTCCAGAGCTATATTATGTCTCTCATCAGTTACAGAGCTGACATATAAAACCATACAAGCTATCACTTCCTCTGTACTGAAGATATATCCCAGGGGTTGTTGCATCTCTGTCTCTCAAGAAAACCCTATTGGCATAATCAGGTTTCCTTTAGCTTTACTGAGGGAAGCTGGGGGCGGGGGGGAAGGTGTGTCCGTGTGTCAGTGTATGAAGTGAGATGCAGAAGCACATATTTGCTCTAGCTATTTGTTCAGCTCACATTTTCATCAGGTGCAATTTTCTGTTGCTTTTTCTATATGGAATGTAAAAATGCTAGATTTAAAATTTTTGGTTTTGCTATGGATTATGAAGAATGAGGCATAAAATATTATAGTAGTCCCTTGTTAAAACCAGAGGTGGTATTATTTTGTGCTGTGCTTGCAGTGCAAAGAAAGTGTATGACGAAAGTGGCAAATCAATAGGGGTAAATGCAAATAGCATGTCACTGTAATGTATACCTGACAATTGTCTGATGTGTTGCTGAAATTATCCTTCAAGTTTGATGTTTATGTAGTGACTAACAATTAAAGGATTCTCAGATCCTGTTATAGCAGGGATGGATTTAATTACCTGGCTTTTGAGAGTACCTTGGTTTGTGCATTTCTTGGTATTACAAAAGATGTCGATCTCACAAGCTGAATGTTTGCATGACTTCTCCTTTTAGACGAGGGAAAAGGAAAGTCTAAGAAGCAACAATCAACATCAGTTTTTAGTTTAAGGGATGCAGAGAATATATCCAACTTGTGAAATACCTGTGTTCCCCAAATGACTACAGACTATTTCATCCTTGCAGCGCTAGCACCTTGCAGGGCCCTTACAGGGTTTCAGAGTAACAGCTGTGGGACACCACTCTGTGCCTTTTGAGAAATTGTCCGTCACAGAGACGGTGTACCCTTCTCCCTCTGAGTCTTTTCTCTTCCATACATGCTTTTGCAATTTTTTTTTTAAGGAAACATTTGTCTTCCAAGCTCTAAAGGTTTTGCATAACTAGTATATAATGAGTTTAGGGAATATTGTGTGCAGGAAAGACCAAATTCAGGCAAATAAAGTGCACACTCCATCTCTTGTTCTGTTTTTTGACCATCCAGCCTGAAGAAGTCCTCTGATCTCATAGGCTGTAATATGGTGGTGGATAGTAATTTGGTCTAAGTGTTAAGTAATAAAATCTCTATCACTGAAGAGTATAAGCAACTAGAATCTTTTCATAAGACTTAAATATGTTTTACTTTTGATAAAAAAAACAAAACAAAACAAAAACAAAACTTCCTTCTGGGAAGGAACTTCTGGCTGAAAGAAGAATCACCTAAACTCTTATCTTAAATTTAAATGCCTGGTTTCAAGCTTTTCATAAGACAACATCTTTCAAGGAGGTGAGGCTAGCATAACTTATCAAAGAAAAAAGGCTGATAATTATTCTTGCTAATTAATAAATTAAGAAATATAGCTTTCAGTTTTATTAAAATAAAAGCAAACAAACATTTTGATTAGCTGGAATTTTTCAAAAGGACAATAATCACACTTATTTATTTTTCAATAAATTAAGTGAAAACATGGTATCCCTTTTTCTGTTCTTCCAGAGTTCCTTAAGATTGTGTTCTGAGCTGAGTAAAGAGAGGTTAAAAATCAGTAGCACCATTTTAAAATACAGATTAACATTGATATATGAGTATTAGAATTTTCCCAAGGACAATTTCATTTCAAAGTCTACTCTTAAACTGAGCTTGGTGTTCATTGAAGCTTGATATTGGAAACCTCCAGAGAAAACCCAGACCCAGCATTGTGGATATGTATGGCAATTTACAGCAAATTGTTTTTAAAAAAATGACAGAGTGAATACCAGATGTTTTAAAACAATTGCCCTTTGAGACTTTGTGTTAATAAAAGCCCAAAGCCCAAGGTAATGTTTGAAGTTAGCAGAATTATGCCAACAGAAAGCAATGCTTTGTTTTCAATACATTTTTTTTTGTTCTGTAAGAACATTGTATAAAGAAAATGAAGTGCCTCACATTTCCTTATCTATCAAGGTATCTTTATTGCACTACGCTTTAGATAATTAGAAGTAATTAGAGGTTCTCAAGTTCCCCTGCGTATTATTTGGACATTTCAGGGTATTTCATTATTTCATAGAAGTTAATACTGTGTCTACACTGCACAACAAATAGGAGGCAGTAGAAAATCAATGCTTTAGAGGCATAAGTGGGAAATGAAGGAAACAGACCAGTGCTGCTTTTTTTTTTTTTTTTTTCTAGAAGAAGCTCCAGTCAGTGAGCTAATGCATTACAGAACCTGAAAGCAACTTCACATTTTATTATAAATTTTCTTAGAACTAACAGCTTCTTCCTTTACCCACTGGGCCCAAATCATAGATTTAGTCTCAGGCAGAAACAGATGTCATCTCTTTCACAGACTGTAACTGTAATCAAGGTTTTATCAGAGATGTTTTAGGTTCTTTATATTGTAAATGAGCTTCTTAATCTGTTAGGCTGATTATGCAAAGCATAATCCAGGGCCAGCCTTTCAAAGTTCATTTTATAAATGGAACACGGCTATCTCACTTTTAAAGATTTCTGAAAAACGATTGCCAGTTCCGCACATTTGGGTGCATCTCTGATGGGAAATGTAAATGGAGTTGATAATGATTGCAGAATGTCGGGAAACTGCGTGAGGCTTTTTATTAACTTTGATAAGTTATACTACATGCAGATGGGCCAGTGTGCCAACTTCATCGTTTTTTAACCTTGGAAAAAAACAAGTATCTGTTTGCGGCAAGACAGATAGACAAATTTTTCCTTAGAAACAAAAACCCCAACCTCTAAACCAAAAACTAATTCCCCCTAGTCTTTCATTTGTGGTCTTTTCAGACTTTCTCACTATGAAGATAACTTTCAGAGCAGTGATGATGACAATAATACTTTACATAAAGAATTGGAGTGCAATTAACAAAGTCCTATGCTTTTAAATCTGTATTAAAATAATTAGTAAGTATGAAATATGTTTGCTCTAAGAGGAAAACTCCTTCTTAGGTACTTTGAAGACATACTGTGCCACTCTGCCAAGCAGATCCCTGAGAGGCCAAAGTCTGCTCTCCAGAAGTCCTGGGTAGAGAGCTTGCTGTGAGCTCTCCTCACTGCACTAAGGATCTTGGACTCCACCATCTCATGGTCACTGCAGACGAGGCTGCCCTTGAGCTTCACATTCCCCACCAGCCCCTCCTTGTTCATGAGAGCAAAATCCAGCATAGCAACTCTCCTTGTTGCTATTATTATAGCAACATACATACATATTAATATAGCTATATTAATGTAATATATAATTATATAACATTATATATTATCTATATTAATATAGATTTATTATTATTGTTGTTGTTATTGTTAGCTCTTTACTCATCATTTTTGTTTCTGCTGTGGTTATTATTATTTTTTTTGTTTTGGCCAGAATCAATCTATGCTTTGCCATTATTTGTTGAAGGTCTGTCCTTCTAAGTTCATTAGAACTGGTTGTTATGCAGTAGAATTATGTAGGTATTATGTGTGTCTGCTTGTGCTTATAGACTTGGACTCAGCTGATAGGCTGGGCTCCTGAAGAGAGAAGAGATTGGCTCTGTTATCCATAAAAGCTGCCTGCCTTTCTCTCTTCCGTTCTATCACTCCATGTACAGCTTATGCTCATCCAACAGACTGAAGGGAGAAACTGCAAACATGTTCACGGTCCCTCTTACTGCCCTTTTAAAGCATGTAAAAAGAAAGAAGCATCTCAGGAATATGGGATCATAAAGTTATTTTAGGGGTTTTTGGCTTGTAGTATGGAAGTAAGGTTCGGTGGAGCCTTATGGATTAAACTTTTATTACGCAGTTGTTTTCTACAGTTACATCCAATCCTACATTCCCAAGACAGCCAGCAAAAACCAGTACAGTTAAAAACATGCTGATAGATTAAAGAAAAGTAATAACCTCTTTTTCATCCACTTCAAATTCTACTAATGAGTGTAAGCAAGAGTAGACAGCATGAGGGTTTCAAGGATGAAGCAATGTTCTGCCTTTGAGATCAACTACCTCTTTTTGTGATGTTTCCAGTAATGTAAGGGATTAAGATTTTCTACATTAACTCTCTCCCAAATGGGAAATAAAACAGAGCAACATACTCAAAAGTCTCTCTGGTACTTCTTTAATCTAATTTGTATCCATTGCATTCAGGAGGCTGGAAGACCTTCAACACTTTTATGAAATGTTTTTGTTTGGTTTTTTTTTGTTTTTGTTTGGTTGGTTTTTTTTGTTTGTTTTTGTTTTGTTTTGTTTTGTTTTTCAAAAAGACCTCTTCAGCAGCCTCAGATGCATGATTAGTGCAAGGTCAGGCAGTCCTACATCTTTTTCGTTCTCCACGTGAAGCCGCCCCTTTTTCCAGTCCATTTTGATCAGTATTCAATTTATTCTTTGCAAGCAAAAAAAACCCCACATCAACGGCTTGCTATGCCTCATGTCTTTCCTGTATATTGAACTAGTTTGCCAGCCTTCCAGCTACAGGACCTTCATATTTTGTCTGGAAGAAAAATTTTCGTATGAGATACAGAACATAAATACAAACGTGGGCCTTGACTCATCTTCCTATTGCTTGCTGTGAGTCCTTTAGCTCTATATTAAAGAGTTGGTTTTTTTTTTTTGTCTGGAACAGTGCACATACTCCCAGTCAAGTGGCTTAGTCCCATCATATATTACTGAGATCATTGCTATCTGCATAGGACTATATATAAATAAGACAACACTCAGCATGAACATGACTATCAGTCTCCAACTAGGAAAGGACTTAGCTGCAAACCTGGATGTTATTGGCCATCTGCGTTACTGCCTAGTTTCTCTACGAGGAAGCTGCAGCAGCAGCTCCAGTTCACTCCGTTTGTTTAACCATCATGTATTCTGGTTTTCCTGGAGAAATTAGTTTGCTCTGTATAGCACCAAGGTCCTCTTTTTAGCAAATAATGAGCATTTTTAACAGAGGTCAAAAAGTCATGTTGGGAATTACAGAATTACAGAATTATCAAGATTGGAAAAGACCTAAAAGATCATCCAGTCCAACCATCACCAATACTTCTCAGCTAAATCATATCCCTCAACACAACATCCAAACGTTTCTTGAACACCCCCATGGTCGGTGACTCCACCACCTCCCTGGGCAGTGCATTCCAGTGCCTGACTACCCTTTCCGAGAAGTAATATTTCCTAATGTCCAGCCTGAACCTCCCCTGGCGCAGTTTGAAACCATTGCCTCTAGTTCTATCACTGTCTACACGAGAGAAAAGGCCGACCCCTAGCTCACCACAACCTTCTTTTAGGAAGTTATAGAGAGCTATAAGGTCTCCCCTGAGCCTCCTCTTCTCCAGACTGAACAATCCCAGCTCCCTCAGCTGCTCCTCATAAGGCCTGTGCTCCAGACCCCTCACCAGCTTCGTAGCCCTCCTCTGAACGCGTTCCAGGGCCTCAATGTCTTTCTTGCAGTGAGGGGCCCAAAACTGAACACAGTACTCGAGGTGCGGCCTCACCAGTGCCGAGTACAGGGGGACAATTACCTCCCTGTTCCTGCTAGTAACACTGTTTTTGATGCAAGCCAGGATGCCCTTGGCCTTCTTGGCCACCCGGGCACACTGTCGGCTCATGCTCAGCCGAGCATCAATCAGGACCCCCAGGTCCGTTTCCTCCACACAGTCCTCCAGCCATTCCGCCCCACGCCCATAGCGCTGCCTGGGGTTGTTGTGGCCGAAGTGCAGGACTCGGCATTTGGTCTTGTTGAACCTCATCCCATTGGCTTCAGCCCAGCTCTCCAGCCTGTCCAGATCCCTCTGCAGGGCCTTGCTACCCCCAGGCAGATCCACACTCCCAGCCAATTTGGTGTCATCTGCGAACTTACTGAGGGTGCACTCAATGCCCTCATCCAGATCATCAATAAAGATATTGAAGAGGACAGGCCCCAGCACTGACCCCTGGGTTACACCACTTGTGACCGGTAGCCAGCTGGATTTAACTCCATTCACCACGACTCTCTGAGCCTGGCCCTCCAGCCAGCTCCTTACCCAGCCAAGAGTGTACCCATCCAAGCCATGGGCTGCCAGCTTCTGCAGGAGAATACCGTGGGAGACAGTGTCAAAGGCTTTGCTGAAGTCTAGGTAGACCACATCAACAGCCTTTCCCTCATCCAGCAGATGGGTCACTTGATCATAAAAGGAGATCAGGTTGGTCAAACAGGACCTGCCCTTCATGAACCCATGCTGGCTAGGCCTGATCCCCCGGCCATGCCGCACATGCCGCATGATCTCCCTCAAGACTATCTGTTCCATAACTTTCCCTGTAACCGAGGTCAGGCTAACAGGCCTGTAGTTCCCTGGATCCTCCTTACAACCTTTCTTGTAAATGGGAGTCACGTTGGCAAGCCTCCAGTCTTCCGGGACCTCACCAGTCAACAAGGAGCGCTGACAGATGATGGAAAGAGGCTCGGCTATCACCTCCGCCAGTTCCCTCAGCACTCTCGGGTGGATCTCATCCGGCCCATGGACTTGTGGCAGTCCAGTTGGAGTAGTAAGTCTCCAACTGGACTGCCACAAGTCCATGGGGAAGTTACACTTATGAAGGGCAAAACTTTTCAGTGAAACATGTCAGTTTGATGAAGCTTCCCATGGCTACAGCTATGTGTGTCTATGTAGTACAAGCCCCCTCCTCTCCCTGACCAGACAGTGCAAGCATGATACTGGTAACAGAGCCAACGAGTTTATTCCTTGACCACACTCTCTGCTACTGTTTCAGCCAAACTTTTGGAGGAAATGTCCATAACTGATTTGGGAGATGTATATTCCAGGGACCAGTATAACAAGTGGTATGGACAAGTTTTAACATTTTTATTACTCTCCAATTTGTGTGGCACTCCATCACTATTCCATAATATATTTTGCGGATTCAAACATACTATTTTGAATGTCCCAAGGCATGGAATGCAAGCATTCAGATTAATGGTGTAAAAACCTAGACCTACTAGACCTCTGGTGGGCTGTAGAACTGCCAGCATTATTTCATACAGTAAGAAATTTAAAATTAAAATTAAAAAAAAAAAAAACAACAAACCCACAAACTATTATCTTAGGTCACCATATGTGTCCCAGGCGAAATCTAGAGACAAGAGTTAGGTAGTGTGAATGCAGTCGACATATATTGCTGTGTACTCAGAAGGCTACAGAACTTTCCCTGGTGCTTTAAGTTAGAGCTCAGGGTCTAAGGTCAGAGTTCTGAGGCAGGACATGACTGCTTTCAGGTTTTCCAAGCTCTCCATCAAAGACCTGGAAAACAGGAAAGGCTTTCTGGCCTTTTGAGCTCCCTATCACAAAAGGCAATAGAAAAATTAAGTATTTTTTTTTTCCGAAATAGCTTTTCAAGAAAAATATTCTATTATTTCCCCTATTCAGGAACTTCTCAAATTCGGCATTACATTCCAAAACAGGTCTTTTTTTTTTCCCCCAGAAAAATTAGTACTATTGAGTCTGTATGGCTTATTATTACACATGTAATTATACTAATGCTGGGCATTTTGTGTTTACAATTTTATTTCTTCATGTCTCTTTGACTTTCTTTCTGTATTCGAAGAAATATATATCTATTTCCACATAATCTAAAGTCAGTTTTCAATGAGAAATAATATGATATATTTCACTGTGTTGTTATAATACTCTTAATCTTTCTTTGCTGATCACATTTGTATTTCTGTATGTTGGTGGCTTGTCATTATTTCTTTGGTTTATATTAATAGCTATTATTTTTCTTTATCAGTATCAATTTTATTAATAGTAATTAATCAATTACTATTGGTTGGTATTTCAAATAATATTAATAATTAATATTTCTTTGCCAAGATTTCTTTTATTAATTAAGATTTATGTAACACTTCAGCACTGGTGACTGAACAAAGTACTGCAGCTGTTCAAACTTCCACTGTAAATTTTTCAACTCAATGAGAAAAACATGTGCTCTTTTATCTTGCTTGCCCATAATGCTGTAGCAATTTTATAGTGTTTATCACGCTGGCCTGTTCAGCAATTTGTCAGCACAGGCCACTATTGGGTTGTAGGTAAATGATGGTCGAGAATAGCATAGACCATGTGCAAGGTTTAATTCATAACACACTGGGGTTAGAAAACACACAACACAAGGGGACAACAAACAAGCAACCAGAAACATTAACTACTGATCCTCAGTAGCTACTCCTGACCAGGTGTTGGTAGCAGGTACCAGGCCATCCCTGCCGAGAGACAGCCATGAGGCGTGGACCTGATGGCTGGGAGGGAGATGGGCAGGAGCAGGCTCCTCCCTTGCTTGAGGCTTCTCTAAGTTCAGGCATCTGTCCTGGCCAGCGCCGCTTGCCCAGCTCAGTGTTACAGAGCTGTGGCCTGGGGGTAAGCGCCTCATGTTATCCATAAGAAATAAGAAAGTCATGAAAGAATGAGCAGCACTAATTAAATGTCTTGGACTTTTTGTCATTTAATTCTTCATGCAGCATCACATTTCTTAGTATTGTCAAGCTCTCATTAAGGCATTAACATGTCCCAAAAGTCAGAAAACTGAAGTTAAAGGTTTTTTTTTCTCCATTTATTCACATTCATGTTAATAAGTTTTCTCTTATTAATTGCGTTGCAGACGTATAGTTTCAAGGGGACTTCAGGAGGTCACCCAGTCCACCCCTCCTTGCCCTAAGGGAAGGATAATTATATTCAGCATTGTTTTAATCTGGTTTATAAACCTCGAGAGAGACAGATTCTGTAGTCCTGAGACAGCCTAAATCAGTGCTTCATTTTCCTTAGCTTGGTTTTGCTCTGCTGGCCTTCTGTTCAGGATATTAACACACTAAACATTCTAAGATACAAATATTCTAAATTTTCCTACTGTCCCACCATGTGTCCATCAAACTGAGATTTTAATTTTTGCATCCTAGATTCCTTTATCTCTGAGATTATGACTTGATGTCTCCAGTGAACGGGGATGGATGCACCACTCGCATTAGTAAGTACATATTCACTAGAGGATAGTGCAATATGGCACAGGCCAGGCTGCAATAGCAAAACGGTAGGCAGAGTCAGATTCAGAAGCTCTAGTGTGTGCATGACTGTGCATGAGTTTTGTCATTTTCAGAAATATCTTCTTCACAGATACAGATACACTGCAAATATTCAGGGAAACCGCACTTTCTGTATGTTTGGGGTTTTTTTTAATTTATCAAGGAAATCTACAGAACTACTACTTAATGGATTACAGAAAACAGATGTCTCACAAAAAAAAAAGTACAAAAAATGTTATGGATACTCAAATGATTTGAGTATAATGCTGACTGGAGAAACAGATACTCCTATCTGTAGAATTTGAAATATACCTTGATGATCTGGCTTTTTTTCACTTTGGAAGAAATCTTTTTTTCCCACTTTATTTCCCTCCTATCACCCATAACTTGAAGTATAATCTTTATTAGCTGAATTGGCATTTAGAATGTAGCACTGGCATCAGCAAAAATTGAGAATTCCTCATTTTCAGCTGTTGAGCTTTAGCCAGTTTCTTTGCCCAAATGCCACATAGCAGAATTATGAATCAGAAACCCATGGTCTCTCAATAGGAATCCAGTGGGAGGCAGAGACTACTTCTGTCTGATATTTCAAAGGCATTGCTGACTAGAACTGATTGAATTTTGTGCAACATATTTATTATTCCACATCCGTATCATTCTGGGTTTCATCAGACTGTATACTCAGTAAATTTTTGGCACTCTTTAGTCAACTGTATCATTTGTAGAAGAATATTCAATCAATAACTCTTTCAGTGATTAATGATTAAAATTATCTGTGAGATACTTTTAAAAGTAATATACCTGCATGTTCAGTGACTAGCATGCCCTGTTAGGCTGCTTAGAACAATTCCTCCTCTTTGGTTACTGCACTTGAACGAAAAAAAAAATACCAAGAAGGAATGTTCAGCAGACCTTCTAAAAATCCCTAGTAAGACAGATTTAATGCATATAGTAAGCGGCTAAACCAAAACCAGGGGAATCACTATTAAAGCAGAAGTCCTGGCTTCCAAAAGCCCAAAGGCAGAGCTTGTGGGAATCACTGCAGCAGAATGGAGAGCAAATTGTCACTAGTGGAATTACTGTGCCTATACTTTGCTGCAAAAAGCTCTGGGGAGGAAGAACCAAGTCTGTATCTGATAATATGTACTTCTAAGTACACAGTGACCTAGCCATAGCTTCCAGTTGCTTAGAGAAAACAAACACACACGCATACACACGTGCACACACATACACTACTCTAGGACTTGGCACTTCTGTCTAAGAGTGCAGAGAAAAGAGTACTTGTTTAGTCTTAACAGGACTCAGCTCTGTGTTTCCCTTACACATTTGACAACAGAAATTAAAAAGTCAGATGTGACATGAAAGAAGGAAATTAATTTGGCAAGCTGACCCCCTTCCATCATGAAGGGAAAAAAAACACGAGCACATTCAATTGCTCTAACTGACAAAAGGATTAAATATCTATCAGGAACAAGCAAGGGCAGAAACTGCCACCTGACCAAAAGAATTGTCTACCAACCCACTGATTTCTGAGGGAACTGGAGAGCAGGAGGAGGAAAATAAGTTTCTAACTGTGACCAGATCTATAACCTTGCATTTCTAGATTCACATCTGGGAAAGGACTTGGAAACAATTTATCTGGTGTGGGCAGGTAAGCAGTTTGTCCCTAGAAGAAAAGAAAAATTTCACTATGTCTAGAATAAGGTACTGAACTGACACCCCCCACCTCCCCCCAGCTAGAGATAGATAACAAACTGAGTCTCCATTTTAAATTGGGAAAATCGTTAGGTTTGTTCATTCCCAATTAAAATGGATTTAGATAGTGAGAAACAAAAAGACAAACATTAAAGCAACACGTTTTATCCCCCCTTTCTTGGGTTCAACGTTGGCTCCTTCTGTAGTAACTGCTCTACTGACACCTTGAGCAGTGCAGGGGGATGGATTTACACAGTAGAGAGCAGTTTCTCTCTGATGCTACTTCCCACTCATCCTTTTCCTCTGCTCCATCATAGGGTCTCCACAGGTGGCAGTTCCTTCAGGAATATCCATCTGCTCAGGCATGGATCCTCTGTGAGCTGCAGGAAAATCTTGCTTCCAGCGCCTGGAGCAACTCCTCCTCTTCTTCCTCTTCTGACATTGGTGTTCCCTCTGCTGCTTCTCACTCCTTTATTTCCCCTCTTCCTCTCTCTGTCCAGTGATTCTTACACTTTCTTGAATATGTTTTCCCAGAGGCATCACACACGGCTGATGAGCTCCGCTTTGAGCTGCAGTGGGTCTGTTGCAGAGATGGCTGGAACTGGCTGTGTCCAGCTAGGGGCAGGCCTGGTTTCTTACCACAGAGGCACAGAGACCCATGCAGTCCCATCCAAAACCTTTACACTTACACTCAATACAGCTTTGTAATTAATAATGATGACTGAGGCTTGTCAGGCTTTGTCTGACCTTTTCTGGACCAGCTTTCAGCTTTGTTTTACTTGTTTTAGCCATGACAGCAAATTCTCTAATTAGCCAGGTGACTACGGCTAATTTATTTTGCTTTTTGTTTATCATTGCATACAGTTTTATATAGATAGCAATAATAAATAGTTGTTCCATGCATAATGAGAGGTTTATGCCCCTAGCGTTATGATCTAGTATAGAGCAATACAGGCCTGGTGTGATAAAGACCTTGAAAAGTGGAGACAGGGTGTGGCGTGCAGGAGTGCAGGTATGGGATGGTAAGTGATGGGTTCAGTGCTGGCAGTGGAGACCCCATGGTTATGAACAACTCATCAATAGCCTGTTAAAGACATGCAGACCTAGTGCTGGACAAAGTCGGTTTTAGGGCTAACGATGTAAATTCAGAGGTAGTGAAGGACAATTCATTGTAACATGCCCACCACCACCACCTTCCTCTCCAGCCAGGATGAAACCACTGGCCTCAGGACCCAGAGGAGTAGGGGGAAGGTGAACACCATCCCATGAAAGAGGCAGAAACCAAGAAGTGTGTGTAAAACAAGTTTAACTGTATTTTTATTACTATTGAGACTTTTCCTGTATAAAAATACTCTAACTGTTCAATTCTTTCTTTCTTTTTCTGTAACAATTAGATCTAGACTAATAATGATTAGACTTTTAAGACTGCAATTATAGTAACAACAAATTCTTGGCTTTATAAGTGTATATATGTATAGAAAATGTGCTTCATCTTTGCTCATAATAAAAATATTGAGTGCAACACCATAAGATAAGGGTTAAATTTGGAGAGTCTTACAGGAACATAAACTTTTAGACTATAAAGAAAGCTTTGTAAGGTAGCTTGTTTAAAAAAAAAACCAACTTTCAAGTGCTTTTCTGTTAACATGAAATGTGGACAATCTCTTATGGCTAGTGATTGCTAACCCTCTGAGTGGTGGCTCTGTGACTCAGGCCTTTGGTTCCAAGCACTCTTCAGGAGCCCCCACAAATGTCTCCAGCTCTTAGAAGGTACTATAAAATATGCAAGTGTAAATTGTGCCATATAATTTCATTTCATATACAGTAATTAAGGGAGTCCTCAAACTCTCCTTTTCACAGATATTACAGAAGAACATTTCATTCTTGCCAGACAAAGAAACAGCAAGAACAGCTGAAGAATGGTAGTTTGATCAGGATGACATTAAATGCAACACGCAGAACTTAATTTTTATCTCAAAATGAGAGAGGACATCATTGTGTAGTGACAGGGAGCTAGATTACTTGAATTACTTTGAATTACTTGAATACTTTGTTTTACTTTGGATTTGCTTTGTTTTGTAACTTCAGGCACATCACTTCACCTCTTTGATTCTCTGTTCCTTTCTTAGCTATTTATCTGGCTTGTTTAGTGAAATTGTAGTCTTTTTAAGGCCATGACTGCCTCTTACTATTTGCATTTAGTTCTGATGAAGTTTAAACAGGTTCCTGACTGTTTAAACAGGTAACTGTTGCCATGGTACAGAAAGACAACAAAGTTTCTCTGATGAGGCAAGGAGATTTGCAATGAGTAAGGATGATACCTTTCTTTTTCAGTAGGGAGGAATACAGGCAAGTATCAGAAATACATTGGAAGCTGCTGTTTAACATTTAATATCTCTACAGGTAAAAGTACCAGCACAAATACATGTGCATTTAAGTCACTGTTCTGTAGTGGTGCTGTTAGTTTGTACCTATTATATCTTCAGATACAGAAATGCAGTTTCAGATAAGTTTGACACAGCTTTACCTGGTGGCACAGATGAATTGCTGGATTGCCTGCTCTGACCACGTCACTTGTAATGAGTGACTTTAATATCTATGCTAATAAAGCTCGCTGCATCCCCTGTATAAGCTTGACACAAGCCCCAGTGGCAGAGAAGGAACAGCTATCTAAATTAAATGGAATATGTCTTGATTGAAAATGAAGGAAATTATATTAACCAGTCACCTGTGGGTGCATGTCATATGCTACCCTGTGCTGAGTTTGCTAGTATAAGTGTCTGGTATACTAATGTATTTCAAGCTTTGACATAGCAGATAACGAGCATTTTTGTCACTGCAAGGAGAGCAGTTGGCACTCCATCTTAGCAGTTTACTAAAATCTTTTTTTTTTTTTTTCTGCTAGCAGCTTGCTTTACTGCAGGCATTTGGTCTATGAAATGTGACATGGGGTGGGGCTTGTTGTATTGATTTCTACAAGAGTGCACTGAAGTTCATGACAGATATAATCCTCAGGTAGCATATGAAATTTGTTTAAACCAGAGGAAGAAAATAGTATTGAAGGGATTTATAGCTGGATTGAGTTAGGCCAATCCACGTTTTACTAAGTCAGAAGGCTTTATTTGCATATAGAGAGGTAATCAGGCTATAATTACATAAGAGTTACATACCAGTGTCTTATATCTTAATTGTGCTCCTATTGCTGGGGTTTTTGAGAGCATCCAGAAGCCTTCATTACAGAGTAGGATGACAACATTGTTTTTGCTGTACAAATATGGCATTAGAATAACAGCACATCCAGGTGGCCCAGGAGATGAGAAATGCAGACGACTGAGTACTCCAGTTCTCTTTTCCAGCCATGGAATTTATCCTCTGCCTGATAATTTCCTGGCCTAATTTCTACATTGGTTAACCTGTGTTTTCCCAATAAAGTAGTACAAAACCATAGGATAAAATAGTCATGCAATGGATTGGGCCATGTTATTATATCCCAGACATTTAACAAATTAAAGCTGATCAACTGCATTTTGTGTTGAGCAGACTTGTTGCTAGAATAGAGCGTACAACAGGGTGAGACAGCTAGAACAGAAGCATTAGGCTGTGTAAATCCCATTTTTTCTCTAACTTCTTCAGGTTGTCTTCACTTTAAGCCTGATTAGTTGGACTTTAAGTGAGTGTATGAATTTCACCCAAGAAGGGCGTGGCACAGGGCAATGATTTGCAATGCTGTTGCATTGTAGAGCAGATCAGTGCCCAGGTATGTGAGAGGAAAAGAAAAGGCAGACTTAACATCTGCTTAAAACAGACATAGCAAAAGGTTCTCAGGCAAAACAACTCTAGTACACATTCAGACTTATATCCGTAGCTTGAAGCAAATGAATATTTGCACTATGGCATATAAAGAAATATGAATTTCCAGCACCTTCTCTATGATTTTTCAGTCAGAAACTCTTAACTAAATAGAACTTTGCTCAATTATATTGAAAAAGTGGTCATGCATTGCATTTTTTATAGAATTTCTTTAGTCATGTGATCATGTGCTACTTTTATCTTGTCTTTTGTGGTGTGCCTTCCACATTACACGACATATTCTTTTTCTTTAGGAACACTTGCATCTCAAAAAAATCCTAGCAAAAAAAGTTAAGTTCAGATTTATTTTTATTGTTTACCCAGGGAATGTTCTTGAAACATTCTGATCCTTGAAAGCAGGTCATATTAGTATTTATCATAATGTAGCATGTAGTTTAATTTTGCTAATTTGAAATCAATATATTATTGTAAGTGGCAATACTAATTAATCATTGAAGTTTTACGTAAATTGCAGCTATATTTGAGTTCATATACTAACATTCATAAAACCTCATTAGAAAACCTTACCAGGAAGGAGAAAAAGACATAGAAAACAAATTATGTTCAAAGCATACAAAGAAAATAACATAAAGATTTCTGGAATTATCAGAGTAATGGAACATGTCCTCATGAGGAAACCAACATCCAATGTAAGGTGTTAATGTACATTGAATAGATGGCTTATGATAGGCACATATTTAATTAAACTTCCAATTTACCATTTTGGTTATTTTTGAGAAATTAATGTTGACACTTGCTTCTGAACAGCACTGCAGGTTGAAAGTCTTTTTCTAAACAATTTTAAGTGTTCCCAGTTGAGCTACTTTGTTTACAGTGCATTATGATAGAGATATGCTTCAGTATCAAAATAGGTTTTAAAATGAATATCAAGTTTGAACATTATCTTTGTCCTCTGTTTACCTTTGTGCATTTCTGTTAAAGTGAAAACATTCAAGTTTTTCCTCTGTAACTTAAAAAGTTATTGCAATGCTTGAACAATAGTTTTCATGTTTACTTAATTTCCTCTTTTTCTAAACTTCCTGAATTTTGCATTGCCCTGATCAAGAACACACAGACTTCAATATAATTTTCCTGAAGAAGCCTTCTGAAAAGATTATTTTTCAGTAGACACTAGTTCTGCACTTCATCAAATGCAAGTCCATACATTTCTTGTTTGACCAACGACCCATATGAATTAGGATATCCACCAGGATATTGCATACAGTTCAGCAGTAATCTAATACAAGGCAAGTTCAGGTAGAGATTTAAAGAGCCTTAGCTCAGACAATAGTCTATGTGTTAATGCTGAGTTTACTTGGCTCTCACTGACTGAAATCCCTAGTTTTCTCACTTAGAATAGGGCTGTGCCTGTGGGTTATCTTACCTCATGGTAATTCAGTCCATGTGGCCATCAGTCAGTCGTCTTATACTGACATCTGTGGAAGAGTAAACAAGAATCTTCAGACACAATTTAGCTCACAAACTGTATGTGATGTTAAGGCCATATTAATTATTAGATAAAATCTTGCTATTCTTTGTCAAAATCTGATTAATTTTTAATCAACTTTTTCCTAAACATTAGGAACAAAAAGCTTCTCCAAAGTAGTCTAAACTTATCTTCATGTGTAGCTATATGCTGAACATACTAAACTGCAAATAGGCTTATAGTTGTCTTCCAAAATTCAGTAAATCATATTAAGCTTGTAATCTCTGGGGTCGGAATAGGGAAACTGTGTATAGAGAATTGCCCAGCAGAAGAACAGTGAAAGCATGCACACTTGTATAACCCGTCCTTTGTAACAAAAATTATTTCTGAATTCTATTGTTGTTTACATGGCAAAAATCTTGGTTTAGAGAATGGGGAAAAGGATAAAGTTAATAGAAACTCAGGGGAAAATTCTCTTTAAAAAAGCACATAAGAGACCATCAGTACTTCTTGTACCTTACCTGTCTTCTTTTCCTTTGAATGCTCAGGAGTATTAACATCTATCTAGTCCGTCATGATTAAAGAGTACAACAGTACTTTTGTTGCAGTGATTTAATTTTTTGAATTTTCCTGTCTTTGTGATGTATTTCAGGATTTGTCTCTGTCTCACACTGCAAATATCACTGTTGCATTTCGCATCATAGAAACCTAAGGTACAGACTAAATTCTGGGAAGCTACCAAACACAGATCAGGATTACCGACAAAATGGCAAGGCCAAATCCAATATTTTCTAGTGGTTTGCAAGTGTTTACAGAAACAACTTCCTGGCCCAGTGTAGTCAGCAGCTCTCATGATCTGGAGCACTTACTGAAACTCAGTAGAAGATACTGAATGAATATTTGTTTTTCAGTGTAGGAGAGGGCCACCTATTTGGAAAAGACTCCTACAACAGGAAGCAAGACATGGTTCCAGCAAACTATCCTTGACTTCTTAGATGTAGTTGACCTCAGCAGTAGTGAAGGATGGTGACTCTTATCTGAAAAGCTCTTCAAAGCAAAGGATTCTTAGATGAGATTTCTACTCTATTCTGGCCTTTGTCAAGCATTTGCAAGGTGTTCATTTCAGAAATAATTGTCTGAAAGATGTAAATACAATACCTCATGGCATCTTCTCCTATTTTTTTCCCTTTCCTAATGGAAAATTGAATTGTGCCGTTTTTTAGTCATGCTTTTTATTAAAATATCAAGACATATGTAATTGTGGATTACTTACAAATATACAAGGTATAAACCAAATAGTACAGTAAGTCAAAAATATGGAGATTGAATTAGATACATGGTACTACACTTCATAGTTACGAACATCTCAACTGAAAATGCCTTCATTGTGAAGGTAGATCACTATGACCAATATAGTTACTAGCTTTGAGCAAGGAGTGTGAGAAGATTCAGGAAGGGCTCACACCCTGTGGCTGTAAGCATTCTCAGTGCATTTCACATGAATCAAATCAAGATTTTTTTGGTCACATAGCTATTGTCTATGGGTTATGTGTTTTCAACTGATACCTCAAGCATGATAATTTATTCATCTGTCTAGGAGGAGTTTGAACAAAGGAATAGGCACAGAAAGATTAGTCTCTTATGCATATGAATCACTAGCGTAATATGTGGTTTATTTATTAGAAGAAAAGGAGGTTAAAGAAATAGAACTTCATGTAAAAACAGACGTAACCTCGTTGTACTAAATTTCTAGTATCTTAGAAACACAGAAGCACAGAAAAGCACAAATTCATTAATAAGCTACATTGAAAAGAAACTAGCATTAAATTGTCTAACATTTTTAAAGCTTGGCTGAAATCAAAGGTGTAGTTTAAAAGATATTTCTTTGGATGATCTGTTTCACCATGTTTAACAGATATATCACATATGAATGAAAAGAAACCACAGTAAAGAATTGCAGGTGTTTTTCTTGTAGTAATATGATACCTACTACAGTCCTCATTGAATAATCCACCATTGCTTAAAGCACTTCTTTATTTTAAAAAGAATATTTTACAAAACACTCAGTAAAAGAATTATTCTTTATTTGTACAATTAGCTTGCTATTACAAATCAATTAACATTTCCAAGCATCAGTTCCCAAGTATCCCATTAGCGAACAATTGATCTTTTATTTACCATTTTACTCATAAATTTGCCCCAAAATTTGAAGAACTCCTTGACATTTGATGAACTGTCCTGTGGAATTCATAGAGTTGGAATTTTTAAAAACTGTACTGATCATATATATAATTTGCTCTGATTTTATAGACCTTTGATTTCTCAGCAAGTTGCTTATAATTTTTAAAGGCCTTCTGCTTTTCACGTAATTCTTAATCAAATTGCCATCTGTTGCCCTTACCTGCAATTGGAATTACTTACACTTAATTTGGTAGTTTTTTCAAATGTCTTTTGGATATTTTTTACACTTTCCTGGAGGGAGTGGGCTGGTTTTTGGTTTTGAGTTTTTTTTCGGATATTGGAGAAAAAGAGATCTTGTATTCAAAAAATACTATTGCCATTTATATTCCCCAAGAATTAGGTTACTTAAGGCCAAAGCATTTGTGTATTTTTTTTCCTCTTAGTACTTATTCTATTTCCTTTGTATGACTCATGGACGCATGGAATAAATTAAAGTGGCCTAAGTAATAGGCTTTCCAAAGACATATGATGATGCCAGCAGTCTCAACACAGTATATCTACACAGACATTGACAGCAAAGCTATATCAGAGGTAGTTCTCATTTCTTGTTTTAAAGGAACAGTGGTTTTGCTATTTAGCTGCCAAAAGATGCAATATTTTCCTCCTGTAAATACAAGTTGTTTGAAACAGTTATCACTGATGTTCCTGCTGAGTAACTGCATTAGGATGTGTGCTTGCCTGTTTTGAGCTAAGTTCCACACCTCAAACTTTGCTTTTTGTAGCTGCAGTCACAGTATCGTCTTGTGATTGTGCCTGCGTTGACTGTAATTGTGTTAGGATCTGGAGCCAGCCTTGTCTGATATATCATGAACAAGGTGCATTCAGTTTTGTTCCTAAGCTTTACAATAATCTGTCCATTTCGTCTTTCTGTGCTTCCATGAGAGAATAGGAATTGTGCCCATCTGTTGCACTGTGTTACTGTGTTATCCTGAATGACAGTAAGCACAGTCTTTAGAATCAATAATACATCTTCTTTTAAAACTGATCTGTTCTTCACATACAACCCTTTTACCCCACTAGTTTCTGGTAGTCCAGAGACTGATCTTTTCTGTACTTTATTAGTCTCGTTCAGAGAATGTTGTTCTACTAGCTTAATGCTTGGCAAATGTTTTAATATCACAGGCATCTGTTCATCTGAATAATTTTTTTTTCATATTTTCTCTTTCTGTGAAATGGTGCAAGAGAAACTGCTACAGGAATTTCTCTTCTGGGATTCTGAATTACTTTCACAACAGCTCTTTGTAATTTTGTGATCTTACACTGCTGACTTGCCAATGCAGAAGGAGCAGGTTGTCAGGAATGTTCTCTAAGGAGCTGTGATCTGTTCCAGCTTGTACTTGGTGTCCAAACAAGGTCCATACTGCACCCATGAGATTGCTGCAACAGTGGTGAATAATATTTTTTTCCTCAGTGCAATTTTATTTCACTACTATAATTGATTCTGAGGTCTGTGGGTTTCCTTCCTGCAACAATTCTTGTGTTGTTTTATTGTCATTTGATTTTGAGGTGACAGCTCCTGTTTGGAGAGAGAGTTTTCTACAAATTGATGCTCAACATCTTTTCTACTGTTTCTTCAGGTCTTACAAACATGATATGATTTGGCTAATCTCAGTATCAAACTCACTGGCTAAATCTCATCTAGTATGGATGTTAATGCTTTCGAGAAAAGACTTTAAATTGTTTGGATGTTTCCCTTCATTCAGGTAAAATCCGATGCCTTCTGTTTCTAGTGAGTGATCAGTGGGACTTGCTCAACACAAACTTGCATTCTGTTGTGATGCAGTCTTTGTGAATGTTGCTGGTGAATAGTACCATCAGATTTCTGTCTTTTCACCAATGCTGTTTAATGCAAGAAAGACCCTAGTGACAATTTCAGTACCTGTTAGTTAATATTATAGTGCTTCCCCATTATTTTTTGAACTATCTCTTGTACATAAGCTGTACAGAGGATATTCAAAAGACCAGTCATTTTCCCTTGCAGAGTCTGAGCTGGCAATATCCAGACTGAGCATCCAATACATAAATACACTGCCCACCAAAAGGTAAAGTGGGTACACTCCATTATTGCTTGCATCTCATGAGTTGACACGTATGTGAATCAGCTGCTGCCTTTCTTTTCCACCACGTTATTTAATACATGCCAGTTGCTTCTTAACTTTTCAGTTATGCCACACATGCTACTTTGGACACTGTACAATCATTGTTGTATATTCACTGCTGTCTCTGCATTTGCAAATACATCCATTTTGCAATGATCTGGTAGGCATCCTACATATTCAAAGAGACCAAGAAATTGTTTCCAAATCTTCTCGACATGAGACATCCTTTTGTGGATCTGGGATCTAGACAGTCTGTCCTTCAGTTCCCCAACTGGGAAGCAGTAATAAAGATGATCACTTTCTGATGCCTTTTTTCTATGGTCTAAGAGCTACATTACTTTTAGCAGAAAGCTGCATTTGTTAATATAAAAACATCTCTTACTGCATACAGTTTTCATAGAGATACTGTAGCATTTTTTGGAGGGAGCTTAATACTAACAAAGCACTCCTCTTGGAATCTATGATCACAAATTGTAATTTAAATGTTTTTTAAATGAAGTTTTCCCCAAAATTTTCTTTTATATATTGTCAGATATTCAAGTATGTGGGCGGCAACAAGGATAATGTGTGTTTATTTGTCTACCTATGCTTGAAAAAAGGTTGAGACTGCATGTGAAAACTTTTTGTGCTTCTGATAGTGTCAGTAATAAATTGCTTGAAGGACAAAGATCTTTTCAACTATTTGTTTTGAACTTTCAAATGCTGATTATATTAGCTGAGCCTATTTAGCAGATAGTTGTTTATTTTTTATGTCAACCAAATCATTCAACATAGTAGCTAACTCACTTTCAAGCATTCAAGTGACTGCAAAGAAGAAACAGAAGACAAATATATTAATTATTTTGTGTCACGCAATAAAGCTGTAACAAAACTATAAATACGAGATGATAGAGTAAACCAGATAATATAATTCACATGAGCAAGAATATATATTTGCTCATTTAGTATTATGACGGTAGAAAGAGGGAGATCAAGTAAGCAATATCTATGCAAAGTAATTGAAAACCTAACGGTCATTCTCTGTGTCTTGTAGAGAGATGGAAATGAAAGGAAGAATTAACTTCATTTAAAATTGCAGCTGTGAGTAATGTAATAGTGTTAATATAGGAAAAAGGTTACTGTTGTGTTTGGGTTTTTTTTCTTCCTTGGATTTTGTTTTTCCTTAAGGAACTTTCTTGTGGTGTTTCTGCAGCACTGCTGAGCATCAGGTCAAGACTACAGTTACAGAAAGGAGAAACTGTCTCCCTTTTGTTGTCTCTCTTGTATCAGGGGATTGAATAGCTGGAAGCAGATCTGGGAAAATGGCAATAATGTTATGTTCAGTTGTGAATTTTCCTGCAGTATCTGTACCATTTTCATTTTACCCCACTTCCTTCATGATATAGCATTGCATTTATGCAGTGATACCACCTCCTGCAGTAGACTTTTTTTTTTTAGGTGATTAAAAGCTATTGGCTTTGCCTAGGGGCAGAGCAACTGACTTATCCTGTATTGGAGCATCTAGACAGTAAAAAAAAGATAATATTTGCTGCATCTTTGCTTCTTCTGCAAAGAGTACTGTAGACATATTGAGTTTAAATATGCACAGCTGAGAATAAAACTAAGTAGAGAAACAGAATATATGCTTTCATAAAAGAATTTCATGCAATTGAACATCCTTTCACCAATTTGGTGGAAAACCACTCTTTTCCACTGACTTATATTGTTTCATACTTTCTTTATAGCATCCTCTACAGATATTAATATGTGCAAACCGTATTGTTCTTATTGAATCAGATACTTAAGCAGGTAAAGGATATATATTATCTTCCTGTATGCAATAATTTTTTTCTTCAGTATATGAGATGTATGTGCTCCCATTTTTCATGTAAGGTATGCAAGTGTCAAACAAATTTTACAGCCCAGTACAGCCTAAAAAGTGTTAAGATTATCACTATTATTATCACTAACCACTTAAAAATAGCTACTCGTGTACACAGCATAGTTTTACTGTACTAAAAGATTTGAAATCTTACAATTAACGGTAAGTAAACAGAACTGAATGTGCTTTCCTCTTTTTTTAAAGCTATTATTGAGTATAACATTCAGATTAAGAAGATCATAATCTCAATATTTCTTGAAATTTTCCCTCTTTTTGGTAAATCTCATGACTGCTGACCTTTGTGTGGAAATTCTGAAATGAACATTTTTATTAGGAGTCAAAACTACAAGGAACAAAATAACAACAGACTTGTTGACCTGACAGGTAGGCCCACTCAGGGAGAAGACTTTATCAAGTTGCATGTTTGCAAATTGCTGTAAAGACTCCTGGACAGTCATATTTGTTAACAGCAGAATGTGCAAATCTTGAAAGTTCCTTGCTGAGATCTAAAAAAAAAAAAGGGACCTAACGTACTATTGCCCCAAGGAATCACAGCAGTTAAGCCCCTGTCCTAGCAAGAAGTGTCTTCTTTCCCCTCAATGGCCATTCAAAGGGTAGTCTACATGCAGTATTATAAACCTGTAATTGCAACCAGTTTTCTAAAAAAAAGTACTAGTAAAATGTATAACGGCTTGTCATGGAAGCTTTTCTCTTTCTACATTTTCAGAAGCATTTAAGCTTATTTGAAATGTGAATATATCGATCAGTTTCTTCATATAATGGCGGTGAATAACAAAGATGAGAAATTTTTTTCCCTTTTTGTTAGTGATAGTATCTTAAACTGAAAATCTGAGATACAATAATCAGAGACACAATGAAAGTCTTCACTAAACTTATCTGCTTCAGTGGACGTGATTCAAAACCTCTTAACAGTATTGCCAGTCATGTGCAGCACTCTGCAGGAATCATTGAATAAGTCCTTAAAATTATTCCTATGCTGCTAGGATGGTTATAATAAAGATATTCTATTTTCTTGTTGGCATGTCAGTTCCTTAGAGAGTAGCCAGACACTTCACTAGATTCAAGAAGTAGTCATCATAGGGTTCATATTCATGGTTTTAGAAGGATAAGATAACATAGGCTTATATTTTTCAAAAATTATGATATTAAGTTGAGCGTCAAGAACAAATAGACAATTAAGAAGTTTCTAATTTTTCACCTAGTAAGAGACTTCTCTTAATTGTGATTATACATTGCAACTTGCATTTGTATTGCAGATTTTAGTTTTGATCCGCTCATCTGTCTATTAAGGGACAATTCTGTTCTAGAAAATATTTACAAGGAGATGCTGACTGTTTTTGTATTAACACATATTTCCTTACAGTTTTTATTTTTGAGATGTACCTCTCCTAGATATAGTTTCAAATAGTATAGTAAATTGTGTCAATAATAAGTTAATTTATGTATGGCATACAGTCGACTCAATTCACACAGGTATTTTCTGTGCAGAGTCACAAAAAACAGTTTCGCAAATATTTGTGGCTTATATATTTAGCTTTCTACTCAGTACTTTACTGAAGCTTTTTGTTTGCTTTCATAAAGCTCTGTTCTAAATCTCTTACAAACTGATTTGCATGAGCACTTTACTGCCTCACTGTCCATGATTATATTTATTTTGGTGAACAAGTTAAAGATGGGCCATAAACCTTCCATTGCTCTTGTTAACTTAGAGCATCTGCTCTAATAATAAGCACCTGGTTTGATAACTGACATCTGGGAATCTTTTAGCTGATGGACTTGCCCTTACTGAGCATGCCAACAGAGATGATGAAAATATCATTAGATCTATTTCACAGTTGTCTTTTTGTAGCCCCTTGCCAAAGTTGTAGCCTGCTGGTATGACCTATATGCACATTTTTTTCTTATGTGGGCAGTTATAATTTTTATTTTGTAGCACCTGCTGAAAAACAATATATGTCTCTGACATTCTCATGAAAAACTATAAAGAATATATTTGCTAGTGATATGCAGGTTTCAAGGAAGCCAGTATACAAGGAGATATTGGCAAGTAGCTGAACAGCAGCTCTCTTTAAGTATATGTTATGCTCCTTATAAGTGTGATTGCCAAAAAGGTTTGTACTGCTATACTGACAAGTTTCACTTCAAGAACTACATCCCTTTAATGTAAAAAGCAGAGTGGAAGCTGATGAGTTTCAATCAAAACTGTATCACTGGATGTAGGGACAGTTTTGGATAATTATGATCTCTGTCCAGAAAGCATGCAGAAAAGAAAGAAAGAAACAGAGAAAGTAATGAGGCTTTATCTCGTCAGGATTGTTTTGTTTGTTTTTGGGTTTTTTTGCATAATATCATGTGTCAGTTCTCAGCAAACATTTGCAAGCCAGCATGAAAAGATGAAAAATAACCAAGCACTGTTAGCTGTCACTTCTGGGAACTTTTATTTTCCCCTGAGAAAAAGACCTGTGAAGTGAACTGATATGTAATCTTTGATTCCAGCTATAGATGACGTGTGTGTGTGTGTACACGTGTTTGTGTGTGTGCATGCGTAGGGAATGGGTGAGCAAGTTACCTATAGCCCCACAGAGAAGTCTTCATATGTTTATGTAGAAACATAAAATGTCAACTTCTACATTGAACTAGATCAATATATAATATTTTGTTTTGGGACATTCAGGTAAAATACACTTTCCCAAAAATTCATTTTAAATACTTCTTTTTGCATCTTCTAGTTATTTTCTCTTTTATGATCATTACCTCAAGCCAAAGAATTCTGCTTTCAGACTGAACATAATGCCAATGTCACCTTTGTTAATTCTGTGAAAATTAAAGTTCTTGTTATAGACTTAACTCAAGTTTGACGTGATTTTACTGCTTGACTTACGAGTTAATGTCCAAGCATTTCCAAATAGGATACCAATGAAGCGTAAAATGCAATATGTTTTTCCTAAGTATCATCCCATTGTACGTATTTTGCTGTTTTTTGTGAAACTGAGTATTGTGATGACGGAAAGTAGATATCATAGCATACTGGATTTTGACTAGTTTACATAATCAGTTTACTTTGACTCTTCCATTATACAATTTATCTCAAGAAAGATTAATACAATGGCTATTCTTTATGAAGTGAATTTAATGCATGGACAAGTTGCAATGAAACTAACACCTCTGGGAGTGAAGCCAAGATTTCTGACTTTGGAGATGTTCCTTAAACAAAATGGAGAAATATAAAAGTAGTGGGGTTAGGGAGGGAGTGTCTTGCTTTTTGTTCTATAATTTTTAAAGCTCTCTCTGCCTGAGACTTTCATATCTTGGATTCTAAATATACAGCTATTAAACAAATGGTTCTCTGACTTTCTTTTCAAAAAATGACTACCCCAACTTCATGGACAGAGTCCAACCAATTAAGTATGCTCAAGGGAGATATTGGAGGATAGACTGTAGATTTTAATGGACTTATTTTTTAAGATGAACATCAAAGTAAGCATTCACTGTCTATTACATAAATCTGTCTAGAAGTTAAATATTAGAGGTGTCTCGTTATCTGACAAACCGCTGGAGTCAGTACAGGACTTCCAGAGCGGCACTTCCTCTCATCCACAAGGAAGCACAGAGTCAGCCACTAGAGATTTATCTTTTTCTCTGTTGACTCAAGCAGACTAGTGATTCTGCCCCTCTACTTTGCCCTCATGAGACCCCACCTGGAGTACTGTGTCCAGCTCTGGAGCCCCCAACATGAGAAGGACATGGACCAGTTGGAGAGGGTCCAGAGGAGGGCCACGAAGGTAAGAGGGCTGAAGCAACTGTCCTTTGAGGACACGCTGACAGAGCTGGGGCTGTTCAGGCTGCAGAAGAGGAGGCTCTGGGGAGACCTTAAAGCTGTCTTCCAATACCTAAAGGGAGCCTACAGGAAAGATGGGGAGAAACTCTTCAGAGGGCCTGTTGTGATAGGATGAGAGGTAATGGTTTTAAACTAAAAGAGGGTAGATTTAGATTAGACATGAGGAAATTTTTTTTTTTTTTACAATGAGGGTGGTGAAGCAATGGAACAGGTTGGCCAGAGAGGTTGTAGATGTCCCATCCATGGAAACATTCAAGATCAGGTTGGATAGGGCTCTGAGAAACCTGATCTAGTTGGAGATGTCCCTGTTCCTTGCAGGGGGGTTGGACTAGATGACCTTGAAAGGTCGCTTCCAACCCTAACTTTTTATGATTCTATGATTCTATGATACCGAGTTTTTAGATTAGAGGACATGAATTCCATCCACTCGGTACTCACGTATGCCATGTAGGATTTGGTTCTGAATTTTTAATCATGGCAAGATTTGTAATGTCCTCACTCTAGCTTTTGCCTGAGAAATTATCATTTACACATTTCAGTTGATAAACATTTGTCCTTTTCTGTAACGAGGAACATACTTTATATCCAAATCAAAGCCAAAAAAAAAAACCCAAAAAACCACACCATCTCAAACCCTACCTAAGTGATTACTGTAAATTCCAATAATTTAATGCTACTAAATAAAAATACCAAATTCACTTAAAGCGAGAAGTAAAGTTGACCTGCAAGAAAACATCCCATAAAAAAAACAGAAGCAATAAAATTCATGAATTGTTTCACACACAAACACAGACACAGACACACATCTGTATTGTTTTATTCAATGGAAGGAAATACCAATATATTAATTTAGGATTGTAATATTTTACAGACATGGAGGCCAAACAAACTTAATATATTTCATGAACAATACAAAATCTAGCTGTGTGCCATTATAAAGGAAGTATTATGCATATTGTGCAATAAACACAAGACTTTTTTTCAAACCGTGAAAGAGAAGCAAACTCTATTAGGAGAGGTAATGGCTTATCACACGGTCAATCGACAGAGTTGAACAAGTACAGACTCATGAAATATCACTTTAATTAAAGGTATTAATTCATCCAGGAAAACTTATAGCTTTGATATTCTTCCATTATCATGGCTACTACACGCATATTATCAATATAATTTTAAGCTCTTTTAATATCCTTTGTCCTGTACATCATTAATATATTCCACTTAGCATGCATATTTCTCTTAATGCATTACCAAATGTGTCAATACTATACTCATACATATTATATTGTAGTTGATGAATTAAAGAAAATCCTACCCTAGTGACATTTTGAACTCTACCGAACAAAGATCATGCTAATCACACAGAAATCAATCACAATATACAGTGAGCTTCATCCTAAAATACAGATTTGTAATTTAGAGAACAACAAATTTCCTGGAGATATAACAGCCTAGTAGCAGATGTATTGTAAGCAATAACAGTAGAATTCTATTTTCATTTTTATTGTAGTATTATCTAGAGCAAAAACCAAAGAAAATATAATCTAAAGAAGTCAAAAGAGAGAAATCATCACAGTCGAATGATCAAATTATCCTTGCAAGAAGCACTGCTAGATGTGATCAGTGATCATTCTATGATTCAGATCCACAACTCTCTTGAACTGCTCAGTAAGAACTTGTACACATCCCACTAAAGTACATTTAAGATTTCTCCTTTACTACAGATAGCTGGTCTGTCCTAATGAAGAGAATGTAATTCTGAATGATCTCTTTGTTGCAGGTGTAAGCAGAAAGATAATTAGTCATTAACATACAGCAGAAGAAATTCATCAAACATTTTTTCCACTATATAATTATTAAGAAATATATCTGTAGGCTAGAACTTACAGCTAAGGCTTCTTAGTAGTGCCTTTATATTTCAGAAATGTTTGCTAAAACTCTCAAATAAATGAAGAGTTTTCTACGGCAAAATTCAAATAGAAACATCAATGTACAAATGATGAAATAAATCTAACCAAGCAGCATTCTTTTTAAGGTTCTCCTATTCCATCAAGCTCATTTCAAGTTAAAATTAAGGAAGTATGTTGATTTGATGAATCTCATTGAAAGCACGGACTAATGAGAGATACTCCAACTCTCTGAAACAGAATCAGAAAGGGAAAAGAGGAACAGCAAGAGGATTTAAAGGTATGAAGCAAAAAATAAAGTCTTTTTCTTAAGTATGTATTTTATATGTATATGGACAGTTGTAAATAGAAAGATTACCATAGACTTTATGACTGATGGATGTATTTTATACATATCCAACATTTTATTTTCCATATAGGAGGAAATGCTTAAAGCACAACCCAGATGACAAGCAAAGAAAAAAAGAAAAATACAAACCCAAAAGCAATATGTCACAAAGTGTATAGATATCCTATCAATAAATGACAAAATAAAAATTAAGATTTTTTCAGCAGATACATGTCTTTTCCAAATAACTGTTTGAAAATTATTACTATGCATTGATAATAATTTACCTCCTGTGTGTTTGTCGCTGCTGTTACTTTGACCCTACATTCAATAGTTTGTGCTAAAATGCTTCATGTGCCATGAAATAGCAACCTACTTAACCAGAAGCTATGTGGTACTATAAATGAATGCTACTCAAACTTTTCAAATTAGTCTTCTAACTTTTTTTTCCTTGAAGGCAATGATAATTGTATTTCTTAATATATCCCTGTATACATCTTCTTCCAGTTTCCATTGTGGCACAGACTGACAAAAAAGTCAGCAGCTGCCAGGTGTAAACTACCAGTACTGAGCAGCTATCATGGGTAGTGTGAGTATGTTGTGTTAGAGAGTATTTGACCATTATTCATATGAAGCCAAACAGTAGAATACAAATCAATTCTTGCCTCAATTCATAGCCTACACCTCGGCATAATGGCCTTTGCTCTAATCAATATTTCCAATTGTACTAGGCTCCTATAGGTGTCATGAAAGTGAATGTGCATTATTTTGGTATATAATGTTATTGACCAAACAATTATCTTGTGGAAATCGTGGATCATTATGACTGCTTTCCTTATTTAATGACTAATTCAGCATTTGAAACATGACCCTACTGCAGTGTTTTGCCACAAATGGCTTCCATGCTCTCTGTGAATGTTTTTCACTTTTGTATATGAAACAAAACCACATAGTAAGTAAATTACAGTTATATTGAAAAATTACAAGTTCTGATTACATTTTCTATTTATTTACTTCTTGAATTACTTACTAATTTTATGCCAAAATTACTTTCTGATTTGTACCTTCTCAAATTTTATTCTAGTCAGATTACTAGAGGAAGTTTTCTGAGAAATTCTACATATCTATTCTTAAGATTTCAGAGCATCGAGGTGTGGCTTATCTGAATTGTTAACTCAGGTTTCAGCATAAATCTCTTCACATCTGCATATCTTAATCTTTTACTCTCATCCCTTTTCATTGTAGAGCTGAAAAACTAATGCATTTCTGTATTTACTAAAGTCAATGCGTAATACAAAATATTTGAGTCATTTGAAATGCAGGATTTCTAAATGTGAAATACATTTTTAGGATCCTAAAGTAACCTTCACTCCCTGGCAACTTTTACTTTGTAGACAGAGGCTCTACAAGTAAGAGATGCACAATTTAACACTACAAAGCAATTGGGTTTTTTTTTTTTTTTGCTAATACACACAGAAGGTAGCTAGGACTGATCAGCTGAAGCATAAATATTCTCACCTCTACTCAACCCACAACGTCTTTGCTGGTCAGACAGTTCTCGAGGGGCAGAAAGGGTGACTTTTGTTGTGCCTTGGAGTTGCCTCATCCTCAGTACAGCTGAGTTGCAGTCTTCTGATTCTCTGCTTTTTTTCATGTCAGTATTTTCCCTCCTGAATTCTTAGCTGCTACCTATGACAGTCTTAACAATAATTACATTTAAGTGTTACTACTTTTCATGCCTTAATAAAAATTTGCTAGGTAAAACTGCCAAGATCACCCAGCTTAGCTGTACCTAACCAAGACTTGCATTACAGAAGCATGAGGCTGAAGGTCACAGTAACTTTTGCAACCTCAGGCTGGTTTGAATACAACAATTTCAATATCCACCCCAGCTATATGCTTAAATGAATTGCTGGGGGGAATGTAGAGGAGCAGCTTGGTTGCCTACTGGAAGAAATCTAGTTGCCATTAAAGGACCCTGGCTTCCAAGTCCCGGAAGCCTGCAGGGTTCCTGGGATATCATGTCTGCCATTCCCTATGGGGATATCCCAGCTTTCCTATATACTGGACATACATCTTTAAGCATGTAAATCAGCCTCTGTGTAACTACATAAAGTGTAAACATGTAGATAAACAGTTTTGCGGGTTTATTGTTTTTTTAATTTATTTTAAACATTTTATTTCTGTCTATAAAGATGCATTTCAAGCATCTACATTTATTTTAATAAATTAATACATGAAATATTCTGGATTAGCCACTTGTGGCAAGATCCAAAAAGGTATCTATTTATCACACTCCTAGAAATGTTTTCTTCATGTATAAAGTAGGTGTGGGGGGCTGATATATTTTCTCAGTCTGGCCACTGACAAGATTACTAGCTCGAGAAAGAGTACAGAAAGTCAGAGTCTGTCATGTTTACCTCAAGTAATGTCATTGACCTCAGTGGAAGTTAGAGGCTGCTATCTGTCAAGGAGCAAGAAGCCTCCAATACATCTTTTTCTAGAGGTTAAGACTCTTTGTAAATGAGGAAATACTCATTATTTTCAGGAGTTTCTCTTTCGAAAGCGAGATTAAATATTACATATCATGCTATCAACCAGAATTTCACCTTGCCCAGAGTTTCAGATGACATTACAACCACCAGAGAGTGCAAGATAGATTGTAAGAAGCTCCAGATCTAATGACGGAGTACAGTAAAGTGAAAACAGGTAGTCAGGCAACATAAAGTGCTGTAATGCTAAATAGAAGTATGAGGATTAGAACAAGATTTACATGGTAAACAGCAGGAAACCCATGGGATAGGACTATGTGCCAATGAATAACCAGGGCAGAAAATTAACTTTCTGTGAAATCATAGTGACATACAGATAATTGGATAAGTAAATCTACTAGCAAAAAATCCTTCTGTTGATATCAAGGCTTTCTTTTTTAATTGTTGGTTGGATTTTTCTTTGGTGTCTTTTTTTTTTTTTTTTTTTTTTTTTTTTTTTTTGAGGAGGAGGAGGAGGAGGAGGGAGGTGGGAGTTGCCCTTAGAGGCTAGAAAAGGGCATTGTATCACAAGTTAATTGAATAGTGAACATGAATAAGGAGAAATTATTAGTTGCTAGAACTTGGAAAAATAAATCCTGTAACTAAAAAAGCAAGACTATAGCTTGAGAAGAATCCATACCTTCCACTACCATGTCAGAATGTACTTTATGCATGCGTCTTAGCCAAGATTTATTAGCAAAGGGATCTATGTTTGTTCTTGGAACCAAAAGAATACTAGAGTGGAGTCTGAGTGCAAGGACTTATCCAGTGGTCCAGGTGTTTGCCTGAGAAGTGAGACCTGCTTCACCATACCCTGCTTCACCATACCTTGTGTTGTCTTGAGAAACCCTTCACCAGCTGTTGCTTTATAAAACATCCCAGTGTTAGAGAGGAACTATGGAATGACAAATTGCTGCTCTGGCTTGAGAGACCACCGACTTGAAAAAGATCTGCTTTTAACTAGACAGAAGAATTCCCTTGAATTGTCAGTAACTCCAAAACCTGCTTGATACTCTGAAGATCTAAACGTAGTGGCTCTGAAGTTTAAGGAGTTTCTTGCAGTTAGTTTAACACGGTTGTTGAAATACATTGCTGCATATCATGGATAGACAACAGACAATAGTGTATTACATAAACTGAGAGAAAAAGGAATGAAAGGTGATAATTTACTGGTTCCCTGGTTTTTTTAACTTCTCTTCCTCTAGGAATTGTATCAGTGATAAAATAGATGTTAACCCTATTGCATAACATTGATATATACTGTAATGCACATAATTTATTTTCTTATCATCTCTACTTAATCATATTAAATGTCATAACCAAGCTAGTGAGAAAGAAGTGGAAAAGGAGAGCAGGGATGAAAGAAACAAATTTCAAAAGACTAAATTCCTAAAGACTGATGCCATTAAAAATTTAAAGTAGTCAGTAGAGCATTTCCAAGTAGAAATAAGTGTTTGAAGAGCTGCATGGAAATTCAAGCTTTCTGGTTAAATGTTACTAGCAATGGGACTCCACACCAGCTCATGCCAAAGAAACATTTAAATCAAATATCCTAACTTTTTCAATTATTAGAGACAGAGAAAGATTATAAAATCACTATGTATGTCATTATATATGTGCTTGTGTGTATATGTACATCTACAAAATAGGTTTTATACAGTCAGGTTCAAAATGCTTTCTCATTAGTAGCTGACTTAGACACTAATCATAAAAACATTGATCTTATTTCAAATGAGACTATTGTAATTACTTATAAAGCTGTGTTTGCTTAGTATTTCTGAACTGTTGTTTCTTCATCTCCATAACAGATAACGAATTTAGTTCTGTTAAGACACTTTCCCATGAATATTTCCAGACATTGCAAAACTGAAATAGAAAACAGAAATAAGATTGTGGCTTTGAAATATTATTTAAATTAACAGTTGTTATGATAATCAAGTAATGATTTGCTTTTTTGGGTATATATTTACATATATATATATATATTTACATTTAGGGATGCATGTACATGTATGTAAATATGTGTTTTGTTTCTTTTTTTTTTAAATCTACTTTTGTCTCAATGAAGTTTTGAAGATAAAGGAAAAGTTACCTTCTTTATTCCTCCTTTGTGCCTATTTAATCTATATCTTGACAATGCCCAGCCTTCATCAATTAATTTTCATCCATGTACCAGTTGTTTAACCTGGTGTGATTGCTGGAAAATGAAGCAGTCAGTGTTTCTTGTCAAAGAAAAATAGAAGTGCCTGACATACATGTTGCTATTGCTTGTACCTATAAATGGCCTCATGTCTTTCAGTGGTTTAGAAAGCTAGAGAGGGTAAATTGGTGTTGTGGGATTAAAACAATAGGAAATAAAACAAGACATTGAATGTGATTAAATCCAACATTACTGATGTCAGCATGTATTTCTGGCCACCACAATATTGGGGGGTCCTGGACTGTGGTAGTGGGTAGGACAATGTAGTGATAACCCTTTGTTAGTTTCTCACAGTGTCCGATGTATCCATGTAATCTATCCAAGTCAACTATTCTGTAATCTTTTACTAATCCAGGAATAAAGATGTACTTTTATATGCACAGAAGCTATGATGCTCACAGCAGGAAGACAGGTAGCATAACTAATCAGCGAGCAAGTCATCAGAAAAAAAAGATACCTATGTTCAAGAAAGCATAAGAACTGATCCCCTGCTGGGTGGTAGGTTTAGCTGAGATATACAAATATAAACAGAATTGTCTGAGGCTGTATTTTCTTCCTGATGTGCAATGGGATCTGTGACAAGGTACTGCATAAATCTGAAAAGGGTAAGTAATGTTCAAATTACAAGCACTCGTTAACAATTGAAAAAATCCAGCAGTCAGACTTCACCTGGTAGTACTTTTAAAAAGTATTGTGAACTAATGACTTTCCAGTCATTTCTGTGAATAAAACTGCTATTTCTAAGATACATCAGTCTTCTCTGAAATCGATGTAAATGACATATATGTGAGTGAGCCGGAAGGTCATGCCTGAGTTGACTGCTGCGAGTCTGAGCAGCCTCATTCAGCTTATCCAACTGTGTAGCTGACATTTTTGCCTCATTGTCTTCAAGAAATGTCTTTGTAGAAGTATGTTACTTTTTCAGACACTTTTCAAGGACAGTTTTGGACTAAGAAAGATGTTCATCTATCTTTGGTATATGTGGTATCACAAAAATAAATTGCCACAGAAAATTAGGATTTACTCTTGCAATTACACTTTCTGTTCCTTCTACTGGTGAAACTACAACCTGTGGTCTTGGGTAGATTAATTAATTGACAAATGAAGTTGATACTGTCACTATAGAGCTATTTTTTCTGAAAAAGTTTCATCTTGGGAAGCACCTAACAATTAAACTAGTACAATGTGTAGCGCTCCAGGACTGCCTCTGTTTGTTATCTAGCCAATACATGAACCTATATAATTTAGAAAAAAAAAATGTATTTTCATCAGATATCTACTTTCTTACTTCTGCACCTACTGTGAAACACATTACAAAAAAGGGAAACCTAATTTACAACCCATGATGACTCCCCACTATACACAAATGTTTTCTTTTGGAAGGAAATAAGACACTTTTTTAACTTCAGCATCAATACAATAGGCATGACTGTAATAATTTTGTGCAAATCGTGAGTGTTGCTGCCCCTCAATAGTTCTGAAATCTCATGGACTCTTTAATTCTGCTTGTTAGCATTTAGGTTTCCGTACATGTTTGATATATTGTACCAGCCCGTGCTGCAACTAGAGATTGGGAGATTTCCTAGAAAAACCTGTTTTAAGACTCTCCATGATTTGATTTCATTGCACTTGAAATATTTGATTTCTGCTTATTGTCAAAGTTTACTTCTGCACAGATTAATACTTCAGCTGTAGATTCAGCGTAGCGCTGTGCAAAAGCCGTGTATCTTGGGTTTTTTTTTTCGCATGCCATTTTCTCTGGCTGAAAATTGCAGAGAGTTTTGTTGAAAGAAAATTCTGTCCAGCTGCCCCTGGTATGACTGGCAGCGGGGATGCTTGTACGGGCGAGGCCGGGGGCTGCCCTCAGCCAGTCACAGCCGGTCTCAACCTGCTCCACAATAGGCAGAACTGACCCCCCATTTCCCACAGCTGGCCCTCTGCAGTTCTGGCTTTGTTCTGTCCCTTGTCAGGAGTCTCCTCTTCTGCGACCTTTCTCTCCATTGTCTCTCCTGCCCCTAGCCATTGCTGTCTTTCTTAAGTAAGCTTTTGCAGATGTGCCATGTGCTCCCCTGGGTGCTTCAGCTTTGGGGTGCAGTGGTTCTGTTTTGTTCATTACGGGGCCTTCTGGAACCAGCTGTGACTGGCAACTGAAACTGAAGATACTGGAGTGCAAGCAACCTTAATGAGCTATTAGAGATGCTGTCGCTAATGCAGCCATAGACTACTAATAATCCACAAATAGTTTCCATAGCCTTTCTCCAGAACTTTTAATACATCTTGTAACTTACTCATCTTTTCCAAAATCTCTTCAGACATGGTAAGGAGTTTAGTCTTTGGGGTTTAGTTTTCTCAAAAGTATCCAGTCTTGATCAGCAGGTTTGAAGACATAGGCAAAGAACTGCTTGTTCAGTGTATTTCCATGTTTAATAAATGTCCTTATTGGAAATAAGTGCCTCATTTCTAGTTTAATTTGTCTGGCCTTAATTTTTGGTCTCAGAAATTGTATTAGAGTATGGTAGAGTATCTCAGAAACTCTCAGAGTACTTTTATGTCTACTGTGGAACTCAAAATGTGTTATTGTTCTTGTTTTAAAAATTTTCTCTCAGAAAAAAAGAAAACATTCTACATCAAAGTAGTAGTATGAGTCATTTGAAACAATGAAAGACTGCTATGTGTATTGTTTAGACTTGCTAAGGATTGTTCTTTGGCCATTGGCTTCCACCTACCACTTTCCTCTCCTTCCAGGCATGCATACGTTCTTCCCACCTCCTCAGTAGTCTTCGTTTTAGTGCAGGCAGAGAGGATTACTAGTTATTTGTAATCACTGTCCACATACTGCAATCCCACACAGAAATAAATCTCAGTGTTGAGGTCCAGCAGTACATTAACCTGTATCTCATTTCTCAAGGTTCCAAAGGCAGTAGAACTGAACATCATATTTTAACAGTATTCACAGGCCTGCGGATCTATGGGCATCCCACTGGAGTGCTTGGCTACTTGCTGTGTTTCCAGACATGGTCCTGTGAGTAGCAGGTAAGAGAGAAGCACTGCAGTCCTATTTCTCTGAAGCCAAAGACAAAACTCCCATTGACTTCACAGGACATGATCTTTCCCTTTGAGAGAGAGTGACAGATTAGCCTGTAGCAATATATCCTTCTTTGTCAGATAACAAAAACTTTGTGCGTTTAGATCAAATGAAAGAACACCACACAGAAAATTTCCAAGTCAGTGAATTGATATTCCATGGCTATTTTTTCTTCCATACTGTGGAAAACTTTTCAAGTCACGCAAAACTAGTCATACATATTTATATTAGACATAGAATGGGGAAAGAAATCTTTTCAGTTGGCTACAAACCTCACTCTCCTCTCTCAATAAATGGTCTTTCTTAACTGAAAAATGACACTGGTGGATAAGCCAGTCTAACTTCTTTAGACTATTGATGTAAGTCATTGAAGCCGAACTTCCTTCTTTATAGGGAAGCACTCTCCATGAACAATTTGGAATTCAGTGCCTTGGAGGCTCAAATGCACAACTGCCTCACCTAATTCACTAACACAAAGTAGAAGTGGGGAAAAGAGAAAAATGTTTTAATATCAGTGACAATGTAAAAAAAAAAAAACATTTATTTTGGGGAAAAGGAGCTCTGTGATCAAATTGTTTATTGAATTTGTTTATCGTTGGAGCATTGCTGAAGTTTAAAATTAATATATAATAAAGATCAAATAAAATGAGGATTTAAGTTGAGGTAGTTCTAATGAAGGTGATAGCACTGGGTCAGTTACAATTATAGCATGTTTATCTTTCAATTTTAAACTGATTTCACCATATTTTACTATTTAATTATACAAGATAAGTTTTGTCTACCTAGTCTAACTACGTAATGGTTCAGATACCAAGTATTAGATATTTTTTCCCTATGCTCTAATACATGTTATTGATTTATTACATATCATCCTGCTGAAGTAAAATTTTTATCACCAAATACTGTTTTAAAATTTCAAAAGTTTCTTTTTTGGAGAAACCTCATCTTTCTGTTTCAGTTTTGCAGGACTCTGTGACAATATAGTCATGAACTCACAAACATTGATTCGAGGAGAAACTATAAGATTACCTCATCTGTTATCACTGATATCATAAGCCAGACAAACTATTTGATTGAAGAGTACTTTTTCAGAAAGGCATCTTGTCTAGTGCAGGGTATTTTCCAACAATGATGTTGTATAAACAATATAATCAAGTTATCTCCTTATCTCCATTTGAGATCGATTAAATATCTTTAAACATTTTTCTTTGTAAGGCATTCCGTCCAACCCTCAATTCACCTCTGTGCCTTTTCTCAGTGGTGCCTCCAAGTATTCAATTTTGTGTGTAAAAGGGGGAGAGCAAAACTAAAACCAGGCTTTCCAGGTGCCTTTCACCAGTACTGTATAACATTGTAGAGAGATAACATTTCTATTGTGCTTTTTAAATTTACTGCAATGGGCAACCATTTCAAGTTGTTTTCTTCTAAGTTTTTGTACTTGCAGTCTTTCAGAAATAGTGGCAAGCCCACATCTCTCATCAAAGATTAAGCACAGTGGTCTGAATGCTCTTTTCCCAAAACCAAGATGACTTTTGCCTTTGTGAGTTGCAATGGTGCCAGCTTCTGCTTGTATCTCAAATAATCTGTGGCATCTTGCTTTTATTTAGAAAAAGTGACTCTCATACACTGTATGTTACTGGACAAAATGTTAAACACAATTGTTCACAGTGACCAGGGCTGATACTGTCACAAAACCAATATAATACTGTGTATATTTGGAACTAGGAGACATGGATATTCATAGAAGTAGTATTCTCTCCTGGTGAGAGTTATCTGTTCCTGCCACCAGAGTTTGGGAAGAGGGCCTGAAAGCTCTATCTTTAGGAAAGCAAGGTAGACTGATACCATATATGAAGTGCAGAAACTGAGTGAAAATTAGTTCTAGCTATAGACTTGTGACCTTACTATTTCGAGGTGGCACTCTGAACTCTTGTTAAAGGCATACCACAAGCTTTCCCATTTATGCTGTAGGAAGGCAGAAACAGATCTGGAAGCCTCCATGCCATCTAATCTGTGTGTATAGATATAGTTTATTAAACCTTAATCCTCTTCACGGTATTCCCTGCTGTAGCCTGCTATTATATCAGAATGGCCTGCTCTCTTCATTTTTACATTCCTTTTGCAATTGTCTTTATAATGAGTTTTTGTATGAACTGAGTACGCTTAAAAATATTTCAAATTATATTTGACTCCTGCTTTGTCCTCATTATTATCATCCTTCTGCTAAACCTTATGTAAGCCACAAATTTCATCAGGAGATATCTGAGAAACAGATGTTTAAACATAATTTCCTAAATATTCATCATGATTCCAATCAAGTTTACTGTTTTTATAATGTTCTAAGCACATTGAAATGTCTATAGAACACAAATGTACACACATACACATACATGCAGACATGCATGCTTCAGTTTATATATGCATATATCTTTATATTATTTGTGTTGATGTGTCAGAGACTAAAATACTATATTTAGGCATACTATGTTTAATATTTAATTATAAAGAAAAGCATCAATGATGGAAATACTGTACATAATTCTACCCATATTCAATTAAATGAGAAAAAATTCCTAGTAGCTTTGATGAGCATTCTGTGCAAGAATTAATCTTTCAGAAAAGTATTTGCATTCAGCATACAAGCAGCAAATTATTTCAGATGAAATTATAGTAGAATCAAAAATATTACAAACTTTTTGCGATCCTCTTAAAGACAGATCACTCAAGATAGGCAGGAGGACTTCTAGACAGTATCAATTGCCTAGTAAAATAAAAAGCAGGTCAACTAAAGGACCAGTTAATTATTTTTTTAACTTTATTCCTAGAAAACATATTGTGATATTGTTAACAGTATCAGCAAGGTCTAACTTGTAGAGATGAGACACATAACACTGGTGCAATAGGGATTGCTGAATTCAGTTAGCATTTGGATATTATTTTTCAAGCTACTCCAGAGGCAATAGCCCCTGCACATAAGAGGCAAAAGCCTTGTATAAATTCCATTAATGAAAAGAATGGTAAAAATCCATTATGGAAATAGAATAGTCAACGTAAAAACAATCCTATGTCCAAGGTACAATTTAATGTTCTAAAAGAGAGTACAGATGCCTTATCAGAATAACAGTACAGAGATTATTAACTCTCTTAGGTATGCAGGGCAAAGTAATGAGGCAGGGCTAGGGCCATCCAAGCGTTAAGAAAAAAGCTAGGAATCTCCATAAAGCACCCATTCAGCGTTTAGAAGAATCAACAAATTCAGAGGTAGGTCATGAGGAGCTATAACATGCACGTTAACACTACTCACAGGGACACATGTGAATCGGATGATTGTTTTCTGTGGTAGTAATTGTGTGGCTATCTATCTCGCATGCTCTTTCACAGTTTGCCAGGACCTGTTTGTAAAGCAGAAAAGGGAAAGTTCTGCTGGCTTTAGCTGGAGAAGCAGACAGAGCACTCAGGGTTAAACTCAACAGCAGTAGCAGTTTGCCAATGTTTTTTAGCCTCTGCTGAAGCCAGACTTAGTGTAATGCCTGCTATGAAGCTCTGCATTCATATGCTATAAGATAGGGCTCAGACTCAAGTTCTGATCATGTTGGGTAATCCCCAGACCATGTCCCAGTACATGTTTCAAATATTTTAAAATAGGTAAAATCTCTCCTATTTCTCTCCTTACCTGCAGGAAAGAGAGCTTAATTTATTCATAGGATTATTGTTTCTTTAATGGTTCTATCCATCTATCTCACAAAACCTTACTCATGTAAATCTAAAGTGGAAGACGAACTATTATGTTCTAAAGCAGTAAAAGTTATCTTCAGTCTTGCTGCAGGAAATAACATTACAAAATTTAGTGTAAGATCCTAAATGACGGAAAAGTGATAATTGTTTTAAGCAAAACTTTTTTCAGTCACTCATACCTACTCTGTTCTAGATTTCACTTGCTCATTTTCCCATACTCACAAGCACCAATATATGTATGTGTAAGGGGTCAGGCCATGACTATTTGCACTTCACATGGAGGATAAAGGATGCCAGTTATAGGTACTATCTCCTTAGTCAGTACTTTGAGTATGATCCATCATGGCATGCGTCTTCACAATGCATATTTACATCTCTGGTGTCTTCTAATTGGTAATGGTGAACTGTTATTTGCACTGGTTATTCCTACCCATTAGGAGCCAACAGTTACTGTTCTTTGATCTCTTGCCTCAGAACCTTGGGTATTTCACCCTTCATAAACACTAGGCAAGGTTACTGGCCATTATCTTTTTTTTTTATCTTGTTCTAGGTATTTTTATGATTAGAGTGTACCTTTCTGTTGTGATGACAGGAAGAGAAGCAGCACATACAATGTGTGTCACCTCTTGTTATCACAGCCTGTATTTTCTCTTGATGAAATGTCTGTACTGTGGCTTTATTGTTGCTCAGGCATTTTGATCTTGATTTAAGCAGCACATTTGCAATGTTTATCAATCTTATTGCTGTCAATTTTGTCCTTGATAGTTAATTTTAATAGTTTTTTAAAACCCTTGCCTTACTGTCTCTCAGGTGCTTTCACACTTGTTTATTTCCATTCACATTTTGTACCAACCTTAATATTTACATTACGGATCTCTAAATTGTTTCTTGTGGAGGCAAATCCATAATCTAGGTTCAGCCAAAATTGCTATCCAGGAATAGTTTAAATGTCAAGCTTAAACAGCCAGAAAATAGCATAATTATATTGTTAATGTACAAATATTTTTTTACAGTTTCAATTCATATTGTTAGCCAAGTTTAGCTGCAGTGATCATTTTGAGAGGGCATGATTCTATGGATCACTGTGATCCAGAGAAGCCTACTTGTATAAGTCAAAAATTTTTGTTCTATGTAAAATCAAATTGAATTAAAATTAACGTTTCATGTATCCAACAGCAAGCAGAACTTTATGTACTGATTCATTCGCTTGATGAAAGATGAACTTCTGGTGAACATAATATAGACTAAGTAGGCTGAATGAACAGTTTCAATGTTCTTTATTAATACTATCTTGTTTAAGCTTAATTGTACCCAGAGGTTGTTGATCTATCTCTACAGCTCATAAGAGTTTGAGATGTCCTTATGTAGGTTTAATATGAAAGAGACATTCATTCTGAATGTGTCCTGCAACTTGTGTTTGCCACATCTTCTTTCTCTGCCTTAACAGAATGAACACAGATGACTCCAAATGAGTTCCTCTTTGTTTGTCAATTTGCTTATTATAGTATGAAGCTACACTGTAACTCTGAGGTAAAACTCTGGGAGCTGGTTTTTTTTTTAATCATGTGGTCCACTGCAAAGATGCATGTACTCAATGCAAAGTAATCACAGTGTTATTTCAAATATGACATTTGAAATGTGTTGTACTGTAACCACTTTAAATCTGGTGCAAAATAAAAGATATCTTGAAAAAAAATGCTAAGTTCCAGCCGAAAGTAGTACTTTATAAAATACGTTTTAAAAAATACTTTTATGGGAACTGGCACATTTAAATACAAATAGAGGAAAGTATAAATGAACAGCTCTGTTTGCTAAGTTAAAAGGACCAATTTTACCTCCTTGTTTTTCCAGTGCTATTTGAATAAAGCACAGGTATGGTATGTATGACTTTTAACCAAAAAATTTTCCATCACTGTCTAAAAAGGTATATGAATAAACGGAAAGTTGGAAAAGCTTCTTGCAGATTCAAGTCAATGAGGTTAGTTAGGTTGTAGTAAATTACACCTAAATGAAGGAGTCTCTAAACTCAGCCTCCCAGCCTGCCAGTGCTTTCAAATCAATACCTTTTTTCTATTTCTATTTAAATGAACGTAGCTGTGTTCTTCCCCTCTGTGTGTGTGTGTATGTGTGTAAGTGCGTACAACTATGTAATTTTGTTATTTTGGAGGAGGAAATATAGGGCTCTGTAGATTCAGGAGAAGTTGGACAAATATTTCTTCTTCTGAATGCAGCGTATGAATTCATCCTTCTGCAACCTCTTCAAAAACTGACCACATGTTGACTTAACTGAACAGCAATATTTGTACTACATGCTTCATACTGTGCCAAGTAAATCACTGAGGAACTCAATACAAGTTCTGCTGTCCACACATCTGTTGTTTGCCGTAGCAAGTTTGATGTTAACACATCTAGAAGTCCTCAATGGAGCTATGTGGCAGATCGTGCCATACTGAGAGCACAAAGGAATGCCAAGTGATTGATGGGTCTCTAATACCATTCGCAAAAGCCAGACTGTGTTGGGGGAGGTAAAAGTTCCCTAAGGGTTTCCAGTTTAGGATCTGATTCTAATAATAATTACAGGAGTTTCACACAGACATAACTCCATTTGGTTTGAAGGAATGACTCATCACTGTGTGTGCTGAAAGGAACAGAGATCAAAAAAGAGAATAATCTGATTCTGGTGGCACAGTTTTGAAGGGGTAAGTTTGAAGAAAGTTGTGCGTACTAAGCTAGATCAGAAATAAATGTTGTCAAATTAAAACCAGGGAAAACTGGAGCTGACTTCTGTCGTTTCAGACCGATTGAGGTATATTTAGCCTCAGCACCTGCTGAGAACACAGCAGATATATCTATATCTAGATTCTAGTTTAAGATCAGCAGCTGACATTGAGAACATTGTAGAAACATTTATCAAAGAGATAGAGGTTAATTCCTCCTGTAAATGTAGAATACTTATATCCATAATACTATCATTTGGTAACATTGACAAAAGCCTGTCCTGTTAATAAAGGAATATTAACATAATTCTCATTCTATCTCTGTTTAAAATTAAATAAAGTTTCTTTTTTTTTATCAATTACTTCTTTAAACTATTTTTTAAACATTTATCAGAAACTAGACAAGAGAAACTTTCACCAAGCATCTTTGTTGGTTTTCATCTGACCAAACTGCTGTGACCTTTACTCTTGTTTTCTCATACCTCAGCATCATCTGCAGCCACGTGTACATTAATCTTGACACAATAAGATACTACTCTAAAAACAGAAAAAAAAGAATATTTTAGGCATGATTTCAGGTTTTGTTAACATAATTTTCTGCTTGGGAACCATTTCCTTTTGCAATCTGGAGATACTTTTAAATAACATGAAATTACAGGATGAGACCAATAAATTTTCCTCACTTCTGAGATCTGGGGGGATAGCTTGGCTACATTGTGACCCCATGGCAGATGAGACCAAGGTAGTTAGCCTGCCCCATTTCCATAAAAAGGAATGGCTTTTGCTTCCTCTGAATTCTTCTGCCTTGTCAATGGAGGCACACCTTGGGAAATTTCTATAATGGTTGCATAGGGTGGAGGAATTTTGTAGGCATATTACATGGCCTCAGGATAGTATTAATATTCTAATTTATGAGTGTTTGTGACAAAACGATACATGAGGCCTTTAGACCACAACACTCATTTCCAAGTCTTCTCAAGGCCACAAAAGGGTCTATGGGTCTGAGGTTAGTGTGGAAACCTCCAGCAGAGGTTTCCTGGTACTCAGTACCAGCAGTAATTTCACTCTCCACTTTGATTATGATAATGATATTTAGTCCAAAACTGAAATATTAGATGAAGAATTTTCTCTTCAAGGAAGGAGGACAGATGTCTGTTGCGCTGAGGAAATATTTCTGGGTCATTCTGCTTTTCATTTTCATGCTTGGTGAATGTTTCTCTTGTCTAATTTCTGATAAATGTTTAGAAGATAGTTTAAAAGAAGTAACTGATAAAAAAATGAAACTTTATTTAATTTTAAACAGAGATAGAATGAGAATTATATTAATATTCCTTTATTAACAGGACATTCTGCATTCCATTTTCATTGTCTTTCCTGCTAATAAAGTGCCTAAAATGTCCCTTTGTATGAGAGGCCTCCTTGGTGTCTTGGAGTTGTTTCCTTTTTTTTTAATTTTTAATCTGGAAAATAGATTGATCCTCCCTTAAAGCAGCATGACCACATCCAGTCGAGAAAAAGGAGGATTTTAAAAATATTGAAGCAGAAAAACTACACATCTGCTAGAATATGAGCTGATTCACATACTCCTTGTAATTAATGACAAGCTATAAGTAGAATTTTAGAAACCATTTGCAGAACAGTAAAAAGAAAATGGAGTAATTTCTATTAGCATTCCAAATATGGTAAGCTACAATGTGATATATAGGATTCACATGTAAGACTGAGAAATAGTGCTGAAGTGCTAAAATAATGACTTTATGAGGCTGATAGCCAGTTTTGAATGTTCAGAAAGTTACCTCTACATTTACTATTGATTTACAAATTTCCTATCATTCCTTGTAATATAAAGTTAGTTATATATCCCCCCTCAAAAAAAGTATAAAAAATGCTCTATGTGCACCAAAAACAATTTAGGAATGGGGCGGGATGCTGGGATGCCTATGTGCCTCTTTACTCAGTACACGCAAAACTTTCCTCCACTGGTAGAAAGGGGAAGCATTACTTGCAAAGATGTTATGAGGTCAGTTTGAAAACAGGTTCAAGAAGAATGCCGTTGAAGTGCATCCAGTATTTACATACACCATTCATGGATATTTCATAGTACCTCTCCTGATCAGATGGGACCAAACGGGGAATGTGATAGTTTTGTCTGGAATACAGATAACTTTCTTCGTAGTAGCTTGTATGGGATTATATTTTGGATTTGTGCTGAAAACAATATTGGTAATACAGAGATGTTTTAGTCACTGCTAAGCAGCGTTTACACACAGTCCAGGTCTTTTCTACTCCTCACACTGCCCTACCAGAGAGTAGGCTGGGGAAGCACAAGAAGTTGGTGGGGACACAATTGTAACAGCTGACACCAACAGACCAAAAGGAGACCAACACGGCAGGGCACAGGCAGTCCAGGAGGTTTCTGGAATGCGTGGACGATAACTCCCTCCTGCAGGCGATAGACGGGCGGACAAGGAGGGGTGCCATGCTCGACCTTGTGCTCACCAACAGGGAGGGGCTGGTGGGGATGCGAAACTGATGGACAGCCTTGGCTACAGTGACCATGACGCGGTGGAGTTCAAGATCCACGGGGCAGCGAGGAAACTACATGGCTAACTCTCTGCCCTAGACTTCAAAAAGCGGACTTTGGCCTCTTCAGGGACCTGATGGGCAAAGTGCCATGGAAGGTGGCCCTGGAGGGAAGAGGGGCCCAGGAAAGCTGGTCCACATTAAAGGAGCACCTCCTCCAAGCTCAGCAGAGGTGCATCCCGATGAAGAAGAAGTCGGGCAAAAAGGCCAGGAGGCCAGCGTGTATGAGCAACGAGCTCCTGGACCAACTGAAAGTGAAGAGTAAAGCCTATAGAGGGTGAAAGGGGAGAAAGGTAGCCTGGGAGGACTACAAAGAGGTTGTGCGAGTGGCCAGGGATCGGGTGAGGAAGGCTAAAGCCCTGACAGAATTGAATCTGGGCAGGGATATAAAAAGCAACAAGAAAAGCTTCTACAGGTATGTAGGGGACAAAAGAAAGTCCAAGGAAAATGTGGGCCCCCTCCAGAAGGAAAACGGTGTCCTGGTTACCTGGGACATGGAGAAGGCTGAGGTACTCAATGACTTTTTTGCCTCAGTCTTCACAGATAAGGGCTCTTGTCTCACCACCCAAGCTGTACAAGGCACAAGCAGGAACTGGGAGGATGAAGTACTGCCCACTGTACTTGAAGAGCAGGTTCGGGAACATCTGAGGACCTTGAAGGTGCACAAGTCCATGGGACCTGATGAGATCCATCCGCGCGTCCTGAGGGAACTGGCCAATGAAGAACTGGCCATTGTATTTGAGAAATCGTGGCGGTCTGGTGAGGTCCCTGATGACTGGAAGAGAGGGAACATAACCCCCCACTTTTAAAAAGGGGAACAAGGAGGACCTGGGCAACTACGGGCCGGTCAGCCTCACCTCTGTGCCTGGCAAGGTCATGGAGCAGATTCTCCTGGAAACCATGCTAAGGCACATGGAGAGCAAGGAGGTGGTTGGTGACAGCCAACATGGTTTCGCCATGGGCAGATCATGCCTGACCAATTTGGTGGCCTTCTATGATGGGGTGACAGCATCAGTGGACAAGGGATGAGCAACGGACATCATCTACCTGGACTTGTGCAAAGCTTTCGACACTGTCCCGCACGACATCCTTCTCTCTAAACTAGAGAGGCATGGGTTCGATGGATGGACCACTCGGTGGATAAGGAGTTGGCTGGATGGCCGCACTCAGAGAGTGGTGGTCAACGGCTCAATGTCCAAGTGGAGACCGGTCACCAGTGGCGTCCCTCAGGGGTCCGTGTTGGGCCCGGCCCTGTTCAACATCTTTGTCGGCGACATGGACAGTGGGATAGAGTGCACCCTGAGCAAGTTCGTTGATGACACCAAGCTGTGTGGTGCCGTGGACATGCTGGAAGGGAGGGATGCCATCCAGAGGGACCTGGACAGGCTCAAGAGGTGGGCCCGTGCCAACCTCATGAAGTTCAACCAGGCCAAGTGCAAGGTCCTGGACCTGGGTCATGGCAATCCCAGGCACAAATACAGACTGGGAGGAGAATGGATTGACAGCAGCCCTGAGGAGAAAGACTTGGGAGTGCTGGTAGACAAGAGGCTCAACATGAGTGGGCAATGCGCCCTTGTGGCCCAGAAGGCCAACCGCATCCTGGGCTGCATCAAGAGGAGCGTGGCCAGCAGGTCGAGGGAGGTGATTCTGCTGCTCTACTCTGCCCTGGTGAGACCCCACCTGGAGTACTGTGTCCAGTTCTGGAGCCCCCAACATAAGAAGGACATGGACCACTGGAGAAGGTCCAGAGGAGGGCCACGAAGATAATCAGAGGTCTGGAGCACCTTTCCTATCAGGACAGAGTGAGAGAGGTGGAACTGTTCAGCCTGGAGAAGAGGAGGCTCCAGGGAGACCTCATAGCAGTCTTCCAGTACCTCAAGGGGTCTACAAGAAAGACGGGGAGAGGCTGTTCAGTAGGGCCTGTTGTGACAGGATGAGGGGGAATGGTTTTAAAATAGAGGGACGTAGATTCAGATGGGATATTAGGAAAAAAATCTTCACAATGCGAGTTTTGGAACACTGGAACAGGTTGCCCAGAGAGGTGGTGGATGCCCCATCCCTGGAAACATTCAAGGCCAGGTTGGATGAGGCTCTGAGCAACCTGATCTAGTCAGGGATGTCCCTGCTTCTTGCAGGGGGGTTGGACTAGATGACCTTTGAAGGTCCCTTCCAACTCTAACCATTCTATGATTCTATTATTCATTGAAAAAGGAAATTGCGCACATATATCTTTGTAGAAATAATTTTTCATGCTTATGGAACAATTCAAGGCCATAATAAAAGAGCATGCAACTTTTCATGACTCTACTAAACATTTTTTTCTCTCTGATTAAAATGGTTTTGAGATTTTTTTTTCCCCTTTTTGCATGTAGAAGTACTGATTCATATTTCTTGTGCTAAAGTTTTAGTCTTTTTCCATTCCTATCCTTGTCCTAATTAAACTGCTGCAATCTCATTAAATTCTTGCATTTCATATGTAACTCCTATACAAAAAGGTATAATGAAAGAGCAAGTAGTCAGACCTCTCTTATTCCATTTCAACCTCCTTTCCCTTCTCATTAAAAAGAAAATATTGAGTTTCTCAAAATATGAAACAGAATAATGAAACACATGAAAACTACAGGTCAACTCTCTCCAAAGAATTAAACTAACTGATGGCAAATTCCATTGAATTACAATTTGTATGGGAGAAGCAGACCTTGTGTCTGAGTATTTCAAAACTGATGAACTGATGAGATTGGGTTTCTGAGGTGATAAGTTTGGCTAGCGTCAGATTGTTCAGTACTCAGCAGAACAAGGATCCAAACCTGCAGAGCAAATCCTAAATCTTTAGAATAGCTGTTGTATTGGGAACCAATTTATTCTCTTTGGGAACAAAATAAATGATCAAAAAGAAAAAAAAAAAAAGATTGTTCAGTGGTATTTTGTTTCTTTATATGGAGAAGAAAAGAAAGGATCTGGTAACGGTAATAACATGCTTTGGCAACAAACATAAAATACAGTGACAGCAGGCAGAACATGTCTCTGTGTAGGAAACAAAAAAGCACAGGACAAAACATCTGTGGAGGGTAATGGAACTACAATAAAGGTGATCTACAGTAAGTCATCAGAGAAACAGAGGAGAGCTCAGAGCACCCTTGTGCTAGAAAACTATGGAAAGATTCAAGGAAAAAGAAATGATGATCTTGGTGATCTCTTGGGGAAAAAAAGAAAAACAACAAAACCAAAAACCAACAGAGATGAGCTAGGAGCAGAAAAAAATTGTCAAATGAAGTGAACTAATAAAACTGAGGGGAAAAAAAAACCCTTAGACCAGAAGGTAACCAGAAAAATACTAAATAATATTATCTTGAGAAGTAAGTACTTTGGGCTGAGAGGCTGGAAGGAAGTGAAGACACAAGGGCCAAAACAAGGGAAAATAATAAAATGTAGAGCGGAAAAGGAGTGGAAAAAAAGAATGATGAAAAACAAGAAAAAAGGAAAAGAAAAAGGAAAAAAGATGCAGAATAAAAACACATCAAGAAAATAACTTAAATATCCTAAATGTAGAAAATTAAAAGTAATGCTTTAATCATTTGGAATAAACTACTTTTGAAACACTGAAGTAAACAGTCATTAGTAGGTCTCATTTTTTTTCTGGAAGATAAGGAATGTTTTTAAAACTACATCTGGCTTTAAAATGAGTTTCAGAATACAGTATCCCTTCTGGAGATAAAGATTTGCAAAACATACATAGCATTAGAACATAATACTGAGAGTTAAATATGAATACTAAAACTTGAGAAAGAAAGATAGGCTTACAATCAAGATCTTTTCTACACCCTTATTTGTAGTTATAAGCTATCTAAATTACTATAAGTAGTATTTATTTCAGTCCTCATTCTCTTCTTTGTATCTTCTTAATATCTTAACTTCTGGACATCTGAGATGATAAAACAAATGTATTTTTCTGTTTTAACATAAAATTGTAGACCTCCTGTGTGCAAAAGAAACCTTTTAAGGAACTTTGACATTTCAAGAAGGAAGTAATCAAATATAAATAACCCAATGTGTAAAATTGAAAATATGTATAATTAAAAGACAGTTATTTTGAGCAGCTGATTCATGATTTTTGAGCCTTCAGGTTAGATGCAATAGGAATCTCAATAAACAGTAAAATACAAAGCATGTGTAATTGCAAGATTGTAAATGTCTATTTACTCTCCAGGCCTCTTGATATTTTTAGTTTGGTTAATTGTATGAGAAGATAAGTGAATTTCTTTTTTTTTTTTTTTTTTTTTAAAGAAAAGGCAGCTGAGTATCTTACTGCTATTGACTGTCAAAGTATGTTAGACATCTAACTGCCATTAGAGCATTTAAAAATTCTTATCAGGAAAAATATCTTAAGTTTTTATTCTTTAACAAACATTAACATTTTATGGATGAGTAAAATTAGTGTGGCAAGTGATAATAACCACTGATACTGCATGATACTGCAGAACTTCGTGTCATCATGCTTCTGATTATCGTTAAGTACAGTAAGTATCTTATAGCTGCCCTAACCACAAAAAGGTCTTTGCCCTAGAATTTTGACAATCTGTGATTTTAATTTGAGCTCTATCTCCACGTCCTGTCTTTCAATTAAGGAGCATAGTTCAGTCAGTTGTTACCGAAGTCCGGAATAAAACTCCTTAGCAGCAATGTGAAGTTAAGAAGCAGACACTTCTTTATTGCAGCGCTGGGTGCACGGGGATCACTCCACCTAGTGGTGCGTACCTGTCTGATTCAACAGCACAGTTAAATACACATTCGATACACATATTCAATAGATTTACGAGACATGCTAGCATAAACATCAACTTTCCGAGAAATCATTATAATACATCTCCTCCCATTTGCGCATGCTCAGTCATTTGAGTTGGGGGTCTTCCGGTAGTCTTGGGGGGTCGTCAGGACGCCCCCTCCTAAAATTCATTGGTCGAACCCCTCCTTGAATTCTCCATATATGGTCCTGAGAACAAGGTCACCTTGCCCTTGAATCTTTTGGTTTAAAAGTGATGGCTCAGAGCCCAAACTGCATAGCTGGTGCCTCGTTCTATCACTCCCCAAACTACCCCCGACATGCTAGGCTAATTGATTTCTAAGATAAACCTGATTTATATTTCTAAGGTAAGGATATTTCACATTTCTATGATAAGGATGCTAGGGTAAGGATATTTCATATAAAATTTAACCCTATAGTTCTATGGTTAGCAAGAATCACCCCATATTTATATTCCAGAATCATATTGATTAAATATTTTCGTATTAGCAATCATTGGTATTATCATTGATTATAATTCTACTGATTAAAGTCCTTGATACCCAGATCGAGATGGGAAAAGTAGGGGGTTTCCTAGCAGCGAGCTGGTATTCATAACAGATTCGCAACATTTTGGAGGTTCTGCAACAAAGTCATCCTTCAGAATGATGACCACTGAAGCATCTTCATTCCATTTTTGACAAGCTGAAATGACATTTTAAAAATACAGTCTTTTAAAATTTCTGAATGCTTTGGCATGTTCATTCTTTGTCTTCTATATATACTTAAGGAAAAGAAGGTTTTTTTTCAGCATCTTTGTAGGTCTATAGGGCCAGAAAGGTCTGAGAAACAATTTAGAAACAAAGACAAATCAGGCCAAATATATATTTTTTAAAATTTAGCACAATTGAAATAAAAAATATAATTTTTCGACACCCAAGTAGATTCTTTTCTCCATTGAAAGCCATCTTGAGTTTTCAGAAACACTCTGCTCTTCTCATTGGTATCTTCAGAATATGAAAGTTAAAATGTCATGGAAAAAATAAATTCTTGTAAATCTAACTTCAAAAGGAAAAAGAGAGATAGGGAGAGAAGAAAAAAATATCTTGATTGTACTTAAACGAATGTACAACTTCAAGAATGATCAAGCATTACTTTCAGTTGTAGCAGAAAAAGCAGCCATCTGTACTAAAGATATTAATGTGTAAAAACATAAAGAAAAAAAAATCAGTAAAATTTAGCACCTTCATGCAAATGCTTGATTAATTCTTATTGTCAGGGATTCTTCAGGCAGTGCATTATTTTGCAGATTTACTTTAATACCTTGAGGTAGGCAGGATTTTACTTTGCTGATAAAGAGACCAAGGTCACCATCTGTCTTCTCAGGTTTCGCTAATGTGCAGGTACAGGAAGCTGCGAGGGATATAGCCGGAATAATTGACCCAAACTGGCCAAAGAGAGTATTCCGTGCCATAAATGTCACGCTCGGTACTTAAGTGGGGAGGGTTGAGCTAGTGAGCTCTCTCTTTTTCCCTCTCTCGCTGTTCAGAATACTTCCAGGATTGTTTACACTTTCTTTTTTTTGTTCCGTGATAGCTGCTCAGGACAGGCTGTATTGGTCATCAGGTCATTGGGTGGTGAGAAATTGTGCATTTTTTGTTGTTTTGTTTGTTTGTTTTGGTCTTTTAAAGTTATTATTATTATTTTTTAGTATTAGTATTATTATCATTATTATATATGTATATTATTATATTTTCCTCTGCTATCCTAGTAAACCACCTTTATCTCAACCCATGAGTTTTCTTTTCTTCCTGATTCTCCCCCCCCGCCCTCTGGGGAGAGGGAGGATGGTTGAGCAGCTGTGTGGTAACTGGTTGCTGACTGTAGCTAAAGCACAACACCATCACAATTAGAACAGCTGAGCTAAACATACTGAGAAGGGAAGGAAGTTTATACCCTACAAATGGAACTGTATATGGTTGTTTTATCACAGGTACATGTTTTGCCACAACTGGACTCATAAAGGGATCCTGCCATGTAATTAAGATGACTCTGAAGCTGCAGAGATAGGTACCTGGGCAGGCTGAATGAAATGCAAAGAAGCACAAGGCAGAACAGTCAGCGGGGGACTAACTGTAGTGGCATAATCAGCCTGAAAACTATAGCAGAATAATCTGTTCCAGAGGACAGCTATGCCACTCCGAAAGTAAGTGAATTAAAACAGAATTAGGTACTGTGTAAGCAGAGAAAGAAGTTTCATGGGTGGATGTCAAGTATTTCACTATGTAAAAACAATTTTTATGGAGACACTGGCAGCATATGGCCCTATATTCATGTCAGTATCTGTCACCTGGTTTCTGGTGAAACTTACTCTTACCATTGCTTTTTGTTTTCATAGAACCTCAGTTCCTGCTTGGTAAAAAAAATTCCTCCATTTTCACTTCAGGGTAGGAACAGCAGAGCACAAAAAAAATTCTTTGAGATAATTGAAATGTATTTAGTAGATATTCCATCTTCACAAAGATACTAGCAGTGAAATGCTATAGTTTCCAAGGATCTTATTCTGCCACCTTTCCTCACTGAAGATAACCAAGGAAACTGGAAGAATAAGGTGTTACTACAGTACTAGAAGACAGTAGTCACAGGTAAATGATTGCTAATAAACATAGTACCCAACTATACTAAAGTAAGAATATTATTTAAGTAGTCCACAGCAACACTCTAAAAAACTTATTTCCCTTTCCACATTGACTTAACTGTTCTACAAACATTCAAAGGGTATAAAGATACAAAGAGCAAAAAGATACTCAATTCTTGCTCGTATCTGCCAGAACAAACAGCAGTAAAAAAATCAGTATTATCTATCCTGTGTTTGGTTTACCCTGAAATTCAGGGTTTCATCTTTATTTGTTAGAAAGTTCAAATAAATTGTAAGTCATCTGAGCAACCTGAATCTTTAATTAATAGGTCACACTCATGGGTTTTACCTGAGCACTTTACAAAACTAATGCAGTCATCCAAAACATTTAGACAATGAAATTACATTCAATTTCCCTTCTGTATTTTGAACTTTTACATTTGAACTACGTTTTATGCTTCTTCACAAGATTTTAATGGTTTATGTTGCATGTCTTATTAATATCTTACAGGATTCTGTCTTCCCATGAGTGCGAGACGAGAAAAGACAGTTAGAAATTTTCACCAAAATTATATAGCGTTCAGCTGGTAATTAATGGATGAGCAGAGTACTGCAGCATAAAAATATTCAGTGCAAATTGGTTAGCCAAGGCAGAGTACTTAGAACAGGAAGAACATACACATTATTCCCATAATCATCATTCCTTTGTATTTCACATGAATTTGTTGCTGAATGATCAGAGAATGACTTCTAAACCTTAATTTTAGCACTTTTTCCCCCACCTTCTGGGGCATGATGTAATTGTGGACATTTCTCCTGAGGCATAGCCACATCAGATAAAACTATCACTTCAGCTTTCCTCTGAGTATGTGAGAGTGAATAGTGAAGGTACCCAGAATTATGAGTAATACTGTAGCAACTTAATTTTAATAATCTTAAAAACCAAATAAGAGGGGAAAAAACCAACTTCTCAGGATTTTAGAGGTAATAACTTTACAAAAAATATTCCTACTTATTGACTACCATAATTAGAAGTACTTTTTAATTTATAAAGGAGACATAAGGAAGGAAATTAGCAATGATTTCAGTGTTCTTATGGAATGAAAACCCGATGGTCTTTCTGAGAAAGAAACCCAGCTGTGCTGTTTCATGAATTCTGGGTTGGGAAACTTTGAGAATTCTCTTTCATGCTGTACTGATTTTTTGATAAATGTCGCCCCAGTTCAGAGAGACTTTTTTTTTTTTTTTTTTTTTTTAAAAAAA
>WHYT01017645.1:104486-140015 GCA_009806455.1 Tetrax tetrax
TATTTTTATATTTTTTTTTTTTTTTTTTTTTTTTTGAAAGAAAATGCAAGTGCAAAGCTCATGTCAGGAAGTGTATCTTTTCCACATAAATGGAAATCTTAATTTAGCATATTTTTTTTAAATTCTGTTAGTACACTTGCCAAAAGCAAAGCATAAAGAACAGATAGGGAAAAAAAAAACCCTCTTATATTTAAATTTTTAAAACTGTCACTCTTGCTTAGACATACCTTCTTTCATATTGAGTCAGAAAACAACCAGTACTTTAAAGGGAAGTACACATTTAATGACAATTGTTTTCAGGAGATCTACCTTATTCCACAGCTTTGTCTAGCTGCTTTATATATGTCTAAATCTCTCAGACATGGCTTGATCTGTCCTAAATTCCCTGGATACTAATGTGCACTTAGAAGCAATCTCAGTCAGGAAGCTCTGCATCCTTCTCTTGCCTTTACTTCATATAAGCTAGAGTTCATATGCTTCTTCAACAAAAAATTCCCTTCCCAAGTTATATTTATATCCTCATGGCCAATGTTAAATTCAAGATAAAGGAGAGTGAGATGTGACTATTTCGAAGGGGGAGGTTAATCTTTGGTTGAATATCTTGTGATTGGAATGAAAAAAAAAATGGGAGAGCTTTATTAGCTTTTCATGTGAGATATTTCTCTCTAGTATCTTATGAATCATGTAGGGAAGGGCTAATTTTACCTTTCTTGAAACAGTGCTATTGTGCAGTATAGAAGAGAATGAACAAGAATCTTAAATTTCTTTCTTTAATTTCATGATTACATGGAAGAATTGTCATAGACAGTTCCAGAACTTTCTAAAGTACTACAGATGGAATCTCTAGATATTACAGTGCTTTCTAGTCCGAGGATCAGGCATGTAAATGTTAAGAATTTTAAGTGGCATCTTAAATCTAGGCCTTAGGGAAATGTATGACAGAAGAGAGACTGGAACATAGCTTTTCTGAATTGCAAGTTAATGCTACAACCCACTGCATCATTTTTCTTATTTTCACTTCTCTGTGACTAAGAAATTATTTTTTAACATGCCTGTATACTTATTAAACTACGTGTATGTCTGATGCTGGTAGTTTTGTCTTTTACTTAGGTCAGAAGGCAGGTACTTAAGACTAGATTGATGAGGATTTTTAAGTCGTTGTTTCAAAGTATCTAAAACCTTTAAAGTCTTGCCTTCAGAACCTCTCTGAATTGGACTCTCAGTGGCTGAGAAATTTATAATGGAATTTTATTGGATACCTTAAAAGTCTAATTTTATCTATCCTCTGCTGTCTTTGCATTTAAATCATACTGAAGACAGCTCTTGATTATGGCTTGGTTAGTGATCCTGAGACTGGATCAGACTGGGAACTTCCTAACGTATGATAATCTTTGCAAATGGTCCTGTAACCTCAGAAATCAAGTACCCTCATGCCATGACTTAACCCCAGCTGGTAACTAAGCACCACATAGCTGCTCACTCGCTCCTTCTCCAGTGGGATGGAGGAGAGAATTGGAAGGGTAAAAGTGAAAAAATTCATGGGTTGAAATAAAGACAGTTTAATAGGTAAAGGAAAACAAGGAATTCATTCACTGCTTCCCATCATCAGCCATTTCCAGGAAAACGGGGCTCCATTACACATAACAGTTACTGAGGAAAACAAACCTCGTAACTCTAAACATCCCCCCTTCCTCCTCCTTTCCCCAGCTTTATATGCCTTCACATGGTATGGAATATCATAGAATCATAGAATGGTTAGAGTTAGAAGGGACCTTCAAAGGTCTTCTAGTCCAACCCCCCTGCAAGGAGCAGGGACATCCCTGACTAGATCAGGTTGCTCAGAGCCTCATCCAGCCTGGCCTTGAATGTTTCCAGGGGTGAGGCATCCACTACCTCTCTGAGCAACATGTTCCAGTGTGGCTGTGCCTTCTGGACTGCCTGTACCCTGCCGTGTTGTCTCTCCAACAGATGTGAGGGTGTGAAGTCCCCCATGAGGACCAGGGTTTGTGACCGCGAGGCTGCTCCTATCTGGCTATAGAGCGCCTTGTCTGCTCTGTCCTCCTGGCCAGGCAGCCTGTAACAGACCCCCACCATAACACCCCCTGTCCATCCCCGTCCTCTGGGCTTGACTCATAAGCTCTCTGTCAGCTCCTCCTCCATCCTTAGGTGGAGCTCCATGCACTCCAGCCGGTTGCTGACATAGAGAGCGACACCCCCTCCTCGTCTCCCCTTCCTGTCCTTTCTAACAAGCCTGTACCCCTCCATGTTGATGCTCCAGTCATATGAGTCATCCCACCACGTCTCCGTGATGCCAACAAGGTCATAATCCTGCTCATATGCACGCATCTCCAGCTCTTCTTGTTTATTTCCCATCCTGCATGCGTTGGTATAAAGACACTTCAGCTGGACCCTGACAAAGCTGACTTGCTGCCTGTAGCGACAGGAGTTCTTTTGGTCTGCAGTTTAAATTCATTTGCACTTACCTGCGATCCTTCCTCGACTTCTGGGCACTTGGTGCTGGCACTGGCGCCATGCTGACAGCCATGGGCTGAACTGTGCTCCCCCTCCCCCAGCAACACTGGTTTAAAGCCCTCCGGACAAGTCTGGCAAGTCTTTGACCAAGCACACTCTTCCCCTTCTCGTTTAGGTGTACGCCATTCGCCCCTAGTAGCCCGGGCTTCTCAAAGCACGCCCCGTGGTCGAGATACCCAAAGCCCTGGCTGTAACACCACTCCCTGAGCCATGAGTTGACTTGCCAGATACGTCTGGCCCTTTCAGGCCCCTGCCCTTCGACCCGGAGGATTGACGGGAAAACCACCTGCGCCCCAGAGTCTTTGACTGTAGAACCCAGGGCCCTGAAATCCCTTTTGATGTTTCTCAGGCTGTTGCCGGCTGTGTCGCTGGCCCCCACATGAAACACCAGTAGTGGATAATAGTCTGTGGGCCGTATGAGGCCAGGTATTCTCTTGGCAACATCCCTGATATGAGCCCCTGGGAGACAGCACACCTCCCAAGAGAGCGCATTGGGTCGGCAGATGGGTGCCTCCATACCTCTCAGGAGGGAGTCACCCACTACTACCACTCGTTCCTTTTTCTTGGTAGCACTGGTTATCACATGAGCTGGTCGGGCTACCTCGCACGGCTCCAGTGTCTCCCCCAAGGTGTTGGGTCTTACTTCTTCAGTCTGCACAGAGGCAAAGCGGTTCTGCAGGGGCACCTCGGGGTTCTGGGGAAGCTTCTTCCTCCTGCTGCGCCTTGTCCTTGTAGTGCCCAAGACCCATGCATCAGCTACTCTGTAGAATAATTCTCATTGGCGAAACTGGAGTGTGAAGAACCAGGATTGTAAGCTAAATAATGTCAATAATGGTTTTAGCACTCCTGCTGTTTCCTCACTGGCAAAGTTCGCAAAATATAAACGTAATCATGTTACCAGTTTTCTCAATATGAAACACATTTATCACAGCAAAAGAAAGTAAGTATATTCAGATTTTTCTAAGCAAATGTTTCAATTCATTATCAGCCCATTTTCAATCATTGCCATTTTACCGATTATTTTTCAAGACCTGGTTTGGTTTTTTTTGTTTGTTTTATATATCTAGTTTAAGACGTATGTGAAAGAGTTGTTACCTAGCATGCTAATCGAGCTTGATGCTCATTATTTGATCAATAAACTAATCTTCTTTGAGAGGCAGTTTGTTCCAACTCTTAGCTCCAACTGAGTAATACTCTAGTGAATTCTAATCTATAGTGAAGGAAAATGGGATAGAAAAGGGAATAAAGAGTTAATCTGGTTGCAAACACTGGATGCTTACAGTTCAGTTTCTAACCTTTTTTTTTTTTAAAAAAAAAAAAAAATTTTATACATTATGTGAGCTAATTAACAGAACCTGTAAATGACTTCTTACCATACATACTGATATTACTGTGACTTTCTGAATATAATTCTTTACCAATAACATTCCCTATGGTTGTATTGTAGGCATATCTAACCAAACTTATTTTAAATGGATTGCACTGCAAATGAACCATTTAATTTCTGAGAAATAAGCTTGTAAACCTTTAAAATAAAATGAAAAATAAGTTTGAACCTTAGAACTTAGCGTATTTTATTTTGATGATCTGTGTTCTGCTCGTAAATCACATGCCTGGGTTTTGCTGGTGGAACAAAGAAAACCCCAAAACCAGCCACTTAAAGTTCTGGACAGATATATCTGTGGAATGTAAACTAAAACCAAAGCCAAAACAGTAATAAATAAATGAAATGCAATAGAAAAATGCCTTTATAATGCCATCATCCAAGACATAACAATTGAAAAATGTATTTGTTAAACTATGAAAAGATTATTTTTTATATACAACTTTTGGGTTCTAGTAATTAAAAATCTGGTTATTTTACCAGCAGTGAAAGGATAGGGGAAATAGTGACTGCTGTCAGTGCTTCTGTGTATAGTTCTGTGCATTCTATAATGTTCTGACAGCTCACATACTATTTTTTTTTTGTGTGTCTAACAAAAATCAGGTAATGTACCTTAGCTGATACTAATCTTCTGTGACAATACAAATCAGTGAGGTGCAGAGGTGTCTGAAGTGCAGTATAAAATGGAAATGCTGCGTGTTAAGGATGCCAAAAAGGCTGCTTTTATTCAGTTCGATCCCTGCAACTTTTTAGAAGCATGTGTTATTCTCAAATCTCTGAATACTCAGAAATATGACTTCAAGAACAATAATATTTTGTCTTTGTACTTTATATTATTTGAAATATTTTCTTGTATCAAGTAATGCCTTTTAAATATAGAAAACATGGAATAATAAATCATTCACCTTTCCTTTGTTTTCTACTTGTACTTGCTAAACAGATCCCAGCATACCAGGACTTTTTTTTTTCAGCACTAACTGGAAGCTATCATATAGACACCAGATAATAGATGACTAATTTTAGTGAACATAAATATTCAATATGTAGGAAAACATAATAATTTTCTCAGCTGTTTAGCTTACAAATATCAAAAATAACAAAAAACTTGTGGTGATTGATGTCTTCATGGACCTATTTCAGGACATATAAATCCAAACTTTGACCTCAGTTATGTTCAAGTTGAAAATGAATAAACGACAACTCTGTATATCACTGATATTTCTTCAGAATTGAAGCAATGCTATTGAAAAATTAATTTAGCCTGCAGCTACTTTCTACCTTGAATTAAGAATGTTCAACCAGTGATGATATTTCTGTATGAATTACCATTTTATTTTAGCCATGTAATTTTATTTTATAGGATCATTATCAATGTCACACACTGTTTACTCCTGTGAAAGACATATCTTTCCAGCAAGATAGTATTTTAATAATCAAGTTTTTCATCACCTTTCAATCTCTAAATGACAGTAACTCTCTTGCATTTAGCAAAATAGAAGACGGATTTGTTCCTGGTCCTCAAGCATTTATTTCTACATACTGCTGTCTTCTAAATGATACTCTTGAAAACAGGAACAAGAATAGAGCAGCAATCAACCTGAAAAGCATGTACAATCACTTGAAGTGTCTGAACCTGGACCTAAAATGAAGGGCTCAGACCGATTTCTTCAGGAAATGTGCTGTTTTTTCTTGGAGTTGAAGCAACACATACAAAGCATGTTTTATATGAACACATATCGATGCAAACAACAGTCTGTGTCAAAAGTGTTGACTGCTTTACCTACATGAAAAGGCTTTGTTTTCCAAGTGACAAAGACAATGGGAATTTTGGACAGGTAAGAGTTGGCCATACCAGTAACAGTGCTGCTCACAGATGAACCATACCTTTGTTACCAAGGTGACCATACTTACAGACTCGTGCTGAACTCATCAGTAATCAGGAGTTTAACTAGTGAAGTCTCTAGAAGTTGGATCACTGTCTTGGCTAAAATATAAAAGTTTCATGAAGCTTCTCCTTGTTCATATACTTTTCCCCAGAACTATCCAGAACTGTATGGCTGAAGTATAAAAATTCCTACAATATAACAAATTAGATCAATATGAGAAGAAACATTTTGAGAAGCTGTTTCATATATTTGCACTGTTATGTGATAATGTCCACATCAGTGACATTGTTTACAAGAATAACTTTCAGGAAGGATTTTAATACATGAGTCCCTATAATCTATTTTTATAATGATGTTGGTGGAATACCAGAATGTACACATGGACTTCTGCATGGAGTATGATGGCATATGCATTCCAGCTCTTACCTACTCCAGTTCTTACAGCTTATTTACATAAGCCCTCTTGTATATTTTTAATGAAATGGATTTATCCAGTATGAATTGAGCATGAAGACAAGATATGAAGATCTAAGAGTTTGTTTTCTAGCAAATTAACCTAAAATGATGGAGATCTGCAGGACTATATGTACCTCTTATAGCAGGAGCCAGCTAATCCTTCTCTGCTGCACGGAAAACCAACACCAGTTTAGACTTCTCAGTGCCGGCAGATTTGAGAAGCATCAAGCCTCAGGTGTCCAAGTGTGGTAATGCTAGAGATCACACAACTCACACCCTTGGTTGTTCTGAAACACACTTGTCATAGTTTAGCCCCACTAGGGACCAAGCTACGCAGTCTCTCTTTCTCGCTGCCCCCACCCTCCAAGGGAATAGGGAGAGATAATATAAGAATTAAAAGGCTTGAGATTTGAGATAAAGAGAGGGAGAGATTCTTAAAGTTACCGTTATGGGCAAAACAGGACTCGACTGTATTTATTATTAAAAACAAAGCAGGATAATGAGACAGAGAACAAGATAACTCCCCCCTCAACCCCTCCCTCTTCTCTGGCTTAACATTATGTCATTCAACCACTGAGCAGCACAGAGGAGGAAGCAGGAATGGGGATTACGGTCAGTTCATCGCTTGTGGCTTTACACTGCTCCTTCTTCGTTGGGGGAAAAACTCCTCACATTCCTCCCCTGCTCCAGCATGGGGTCCCTCCCACGGGCTACAGTCCTTCATAAACTGCTCCGGCATGGGTCATTTTTCTGGAATGGCTGCCCCAGCATAGGCCCTCCACGGGCCACAGCCTCCTTCAGGCATCCACCTGCCCTGACATGGGGTCCTTCACAGGCTGCAGGTGGATCTCTGCTCCTCTGTGGGCCTCCATCGGCTGCAGGGGGACAACTTGCCTCACCATGGGCTGCACCATGGGCTGCACCACAGGCTGCAGGGGAATTCTGGCCAGGAGCGGCATTACTCCTCCCCCTCCTTCTTCACTGACCTTGGTGTCTGCAGCCGTTCCTCTCACAAGAAATTCTTCACAATCAGCAGGCAGATGCCTCTCAGGTTCTCTTCACATCTCCTCTCCACTTCTTGCAGCCGGGCCAGGCCGAGTTGGGCCCAGTCAGCCGCCTGGTGAGAGGCCAGAGGGTGAGGCCTGCAAGGCCCACAAGGCTCACGCTTCTGCCTCTCTGCCCCTGCTCAGCATCTTCACATCATCTCTTCTTTTTTCTTCTTCCTGTTTTCCCCTTCTTAAATATGTTATCGCAGAGGCATTATCAGGGAGCATTCTGCTACCAATTGGCTTGGCCCTGGCCAGCAGCGGGTCCTCCCTATGCCCAGCGGAGTCCCCTGGAGAAAGGGAAAACAACTTCTAGCATCTTCTTACAGAAGCTGCCACCGTAGCCCCCCCCCTCGCTAAATAAAACCAACACAGCACTATTTTTATCTCTTGAAAAAGGCTGGCACATATGCTGGCACTCCACCTCCTGACAACCTGCCCCATAACTGACATAGACAGCACAGGCAGGATGCTGCCAATATTATCCATGTAAGGTATGATTCTCTAAAATCACACTGCCCTTGGTGGAGCCAAGAGGCAACACAACTTTTACCCACATTCAAAAGACATTTACATTATTGGATATTCCTGCCAGATGACCCAGACACAGATGTCCCTGGCAGCCCACTGAAGCCATGACATCGTTATGATCCTGTCTTTGCTGTAGGGGATTGGATGAGCTGCCATATCAGCACGTTGTTGCTCATTTTTCTTGTTGGATCAATAAAGCTTTGTTTTATAATATGTTGTCAGACTCCATTACTGTTCAGACCACAGTTGCTCAGTCAGTCTGGTAAAAACACACCAACATATACCACAAGGACTCTCAGTATCTTTGCATTCTTCTGTACTATTGCTGCTACAGTCACAAATATGTTAAATAAATGATGTATACAAGTTAAAAATAAGTTGAAATCAAAACCAAATGCAGAAAGAGGTTGTTAGTGAGCTAAGCGGAAAGTTACTGCAACAATTGTGTTGCATTTGTCAAAGCCGTTTCATGGAATTCGTTTTGTAGTGGATTCTGCCAGGAGTTAAGGCATCAAGAGCACAAGAGTTTCATGGGTCAAAGGAAAATCATTCTTGTGAAGTAAAAACTCACAGTAAGAAAGCTAAGAAAAATGATTGAATTCTTTAAGAAATTACAGAATTTCTTGTTTCTTGTCAGATGAAATCTGTCTGTCCAAATTACTGCCTTATCTACTTCCAGACATACAGTGAGAAATAAGTGTTTTATTTCCTTTTGTTAAGTGGATAGCACGTATTAAAAAGAGATAGTGTTTGAAAATTGCTTATTGAAGACAAGAAATTGGCCACTGTGATGTCATGGCACAAACCCCAGCAACAGTAGCTTTTTAACTCTCTCTTGTAGTTCAGGAGTATCTACAACAGCTTATAACACAGAAATTAATCTTTGAGGGATAGAAGGTACTTCAGGACATTTTTCAGGCTGGATGTAATTACATTTTTATGAATTCATCTTTCCTTGACAGGAAGATTTAGATGTATTTGATTTGTGACTAGGATATAGACTTTAGTGTAAATTCATGGGATATTAGGAAACATGTTGAGAGATCAACCTCACAAAAAAAGATCACTTGCAGCAAAAAGATGAAAACAGGGGAAAGGCAAGAAAATATCATATAAGAAATTTGATAACTTGGAGAGACAACTCAGTCTCTTGCTAACTCTGAATGATCCTATACAACAGTACTTTAGAAAAGTAAGGAATTAATTCCCTTTGATATTGAATTTTGTCTGAAATGAATTTTGTTTTTTTCTCTGAAACATGGTATAGCTCAGAGATACACCATTCATGTATCTGAGTTTTTCAGCTTTGGGCTACCTGAATAAACCACAAGAGACTGAGGAGAAATCACTTTTACTTAATGATACAGAATGTCTGGCAATAACTGGGATACCAGATTCCTAAAGCAAGTGGTGCAAAAAAATTTGAAATAAAGTATTGGTTTTGGTTCATTGGTGAAGCTACATATTAAAATTACCATTGACCCAATTCTTCTGAAGTGAAACTGAAATTTAAACTTACTTCCTTTTTTTTTCCCCCACAGTTGTCTTGATTAGCATAATCTTACTAATTAAATACAACAGTCTTTGTTGCCCCAAAATGCATTTTATAGCCAAAAATGTGTCACCTGCAAATTGTTATTCACTCTCTCCAAAAAAAACCTTTTTCAAAATGTACCTATCCTGCAATGCCTAAAATTAATTACCAGATCAAGCAGGTGACAACTTGTAATTGCTACTCCTGATTCTCTAAAATTTGCATGTATCCAAATCTCTTGATCAACTAATCTATTCTTCTTTGCAGACCGTGCTTTTTTCCTCCTTGCCACTGAGATGATAGGCTTCCTGAGATATGCCTGTTCAGTGCTTAAAGCAGCCTGGCCTTTCCTGACAGAAGAGTCTACTCACAAATTCCGCTTCCGATTATTTAGAAGACAAATAATGGTAACAGTAACTGTGGCAATGTACTGTGCAGCAGAGGATTCTTCATGTTTTTAAGTATTTTCACTAACAGAAAGAAGAACTTGCTGCGATCACATAACAGCTTTATGTAAAAAGAGTTTTTGGAACTTTGTTTTCATTCATGAATGTTCCTTTTTGGGGGGCAGATTTGAAACTAGTGCACTCTGTCTGCCTATCTATCTTCAATTACTTTACTGTCAATTACAAACACAGCAGAAGTAAACACCACCAGCAAGAAGTTGCTGCAGACAGATAGAATCCTAAATGTCCTATTTGAGGGACAGAAACATAATAAAAACCTGAATGTTAATTGAAAATCTTAATAGCGAAGAGGAAAGCCTAGAAGATCAAAATAAGTAGTCTGGATTTATACTTTTTTACTGTTTTAATATGAGATTAATTCCTGCCCTGCAAGAGTATGAGTTTACAGACAGAATGCTAACTGTTGAAGTAATTCCATAAGAAAACAAACATTTAATTGGTGATCCTAAATGTTATTCTAAATGTTTGCTGTTATTACTGGGAAGAATATCGAGATGGCCATAGAGGTTAAAAATTCCTAACGTTGAAAAAGATCTTATACAGTGGACAACTGCGGAGGAGAGGGAGAAGGGACCTTAACTTGACATCCTATAATTTTTGAATAGTAACAGTTTTTGTGATTAATGCCAAGTTGAGATTCACTTGAAATTCATCAGCATTTTTATAATGTCTTATTGACTTTGTTTATTGAGATTGTGTGGCTGGACAAATTAGATTTCATGGTAGAAATTTCTTTGGGGACTGTAGATGTGCTGGGACATGTACATTTACTGGAGTTTAATGGAAATAATGAATATTTTCTTCTTATGAACAACATCTTCAGATGATGAGTGCTAAAAATGAATTACTTTTAGCATAATGGAGCTCCTAGAGAATATCAGGAAAATGTGTCTTTTCCAATAATTTCCACATTTTATGTCTCCCAGTAGAAATATAAGTCTCCTTGAGAACTACATAGTAGAATCATAGAACAGTTTGGTTTGGAAGGGACCTTTAAAGGTCATCTAGTCCAATGTCCCTGCAAGAAGCAGGGATATTTCCAACTAGATCAGGTTGCTCAGAGCCTCATCCAACCTGGCCTTGACAGTTCCCAGGGATGAGGCATCTACCACCTCTCTGGGCAACCTGTTCCAGTGTTCCACCTCCCTCACTGTAAAATTTTTTTCGTTATATCCAATCTGAATCTACCTCCCTATATTTGAAAACCATTACCCCTAGTCCTGTCACAACAGGCTCAGCTAAAGTGTTTCTGCCCATCTTTCCTGTAGGCCCCTTTTAGGTACTGGAAGACCGCTATAAGGTCTCCTCAGAGCCTCCTCTTCTCCAGGCTGAACAACCCCAACTCTCTCAGCCTGTCCTCATAGGAGAGGCGCTCCAGCCCTCTTATCATCTTCGTGGCCCTCCTCTGGACTCTCTCCAACATGTCTATGTCCTTCTTCTGTTGGGGACTCCAGAGCTGGACACAGTACTCCAGGTGGGGTCTCACAAGAGCAGAGTAGAGGGGCAGAATCACCTCCCTCGACCTGCTGGCTACACTTCTTTTGATGCAGCCCAGGAAGTGGTTGGCTTTCTCGGCTGCGTAATCTGACAATCCTAGTACTACCAAGTTTCTGACTCCTGGAAACTCTGAGGATTTTTTATTTTGTTGTTAATGATTAGTTCAATTTTATCTCTCATTAGAGATACAGTTTAATGATTGAGCCATGTAAATTTTTATTTAGTCTGTGTCATTGCATACCATTACAATTTTATCATATATAAATTGTAGAACTCAGTATATATATTCAGATTTCAAAGCAATAAACCAACACAAGATTAAACTATCATAGTTTATAACTTAAAAGTAGCATCTCATCAAGCATGAGTTACCACAAGAAAATTACATGTTTGAAAGGAAGTACACCCCTCATCTTTGATGGGTGTATCTTGTGACAATGCTTAAAGGGCAAGATTCACTAGTGTCATCACAGTAGTTTCCTCTATTTTTCTCAGATAATTAAAAATATCTGACTTTTTTTCTATTAAACAACTTCAATCCTTCTGTTATTGATTAATCATGTGATCATGTGATTACTTCATTATAACACCGTGATATATTTGTAAATGGGAAGAGGGGGGAGGAGTTTATTGAAAAAGATAATTTTCTTCTCATAATGCATTTTTTAAAAAGGCTACTTTGGATAACATCATAGACACATTTTAATTCAAAACAAACTACTATCTTTTTCATTTCTGTCACATTGGATAGCTTATCACTGTCTGTAGTTGGTGCCAAAAAAATTCAACAGACATCAACCACTGGAATTTCGAAAAAGTACCTGGGGACAGTCCCTGTGAGGGATGTTATTGATAGAAGAGACTAATTACAATCACTAATAGACATATGGAATTCTGATACAGAATTTTGTAAATATACCTAGACAAGATTTTCCAGAAAGACTCACTTTGCAGACTCAAAATTACATTGGCACTGAGTCTTAGCCACAGCCAGGAAGCGTTCACCAGGTTTGACTTAGGAGGATTGTAAAGGTGACATTTAGATCCTGCTGCATCTGTCCTGCAATCCTGGGCAATTTGGCAGCTCTTACCCATGCTTATTGCCAGTGACACAAACTGGTTGTTAAAAATCCAAGGATCACAGGGTCTTAAGTGATCTCATGTTCTCCCCTGTTCTGAGGATCTGGACAATGAAGAAAAAAAGTATTTCTAATATATATTTATGGCACAGAAGGTTTTCTTAGACAGTCACTGAAGAACTTTGGATTTTTACTTTTCTGTCTTCCCATACCTGCAAAGAATGTTTGCTTGCATAGAAGGAGCTAAGCTGTATTTTAATTCTGTTTATCAGTTAATATCCCTGTATTTTCTTTCATTTCTAGAAAGGCATAAAAAATTACAGCTTAAGTTTCCCTTACTCTTTACTGAGAGTTACCTATTTGCATCTAGGTTTGACAGCCAGTCATTAAAGGCAGGTAACCACACCAGTCCAATAAAATGTCATTATTAAAATGCAACTCTAGTAATGTTTATATAATTATTGGTGAAATATAGAATATCAACAATCAATTCTACATACTTGCTTATGAAGGAAAGGGTTATGGGTGCTGCTCATTGGGGCTTGTTACAGACTTACATACTCAATTTAGAGGCAGTTCCATCTATGCTATCACATATTGTCAACTTCTGCATTGTTAAATTGAGTGATTCCTGAACAAAGTTAACTAGTTTTCCCTAGGAAAAATGCATTATGAGAAGGTTTCTTATTTTATTTTTTAATTTGAAAATACAACCATTCAGTGGACTATGTATCAATTTATATCTTTGTTAATCTGTTCATCTCATGGACCACATATTCCAAGATCTTGATAAAATGTGTTTTTATATCAAACCTGTGAATTATCCATCAGGTTATTTATTTATTTCAGATGAAAATTATTATTCTTTGGAAACATAGCATTGTACTCACTTAAACTCTTTTTTTTTTTCAGCCTACAGAACAGCAAGAAAAGATTTATGCTGAGATCCTAAAAAAAGGTCTGTGAAGTCAGCCCCCTGTTTGATTTTTTTTTTTCCAAATTTGTAGCACCAGCACAAGGCCTGAAGATACTAGGATCACCTTAAATGTTTCCAAAATTGTAGATAGGATAGAGAAGACTGAAAATACTCTCCCCATTCAGGGTATTAGCGGTGCATTCAATTTGTTAGCAGCCAGCTGGCCGAACAACAGGCATGAAGAATCTATAAAATGTACATGACCCAACAATGTATACTTGAAGTCCAGAAAGCCAACTGCATCGTGCATCAAAAGAAACATGGACAGCAGGTCGAGGGAGGTGATTCTGTCCCTCTATTCTGCTCTTGTGAGATATAATCTGGAGTACTGTGTCCAGCTCTGGAGGCCCCGACATAAGAAGGACATGGACATGTTGGAGAGGGTCCAGAGGAGGGCCACAAAGATGATAAGAGGGCTGGAGCATCTTTCCTATGAGGACAGGCTGAGAGAGTTGGGGCTGTTCAGCCTGGAGAAAAGAAGGCTCTGAGGAGACCTGATAGTGGTCTTCCAGCACCTAAAGGGGACTTATAATAAAGATGGGCAGAAACTCTTTAGCAGAGCCTGTTGCCATAGGATGAGGGGTAATGGTTTTAAAATAGCAGTAGGTAGATTCAGACTTGATAAAAGGAAAAAAAAAATTACAATGAGGGTAGTGAAACACTGGAACAGATTGCCTAGAGAGATGGTAGATGCCCCATCCCTGGAAACATTCAAGGCCAGGTTGGACAGGGCTCTAAGCACCCTGATCTAGTTGGAGATGTCCCTGCTTCTTGCAGGGACATTGGACTAGATGACCTTTAAAGGTTCCTTCCAACCCTAATGATTCTATGATTCTACATTACACGGTAGCAATGTGTAGATGATATCTAGATTACGTTTGGTATCTGCATTTAGATGTATATCCCCGTTGCTGGACCTGAGCGTCTCCTGTGGCTGCATCTCTTTTTGTACTGGTATGAGTCCTCACTACCCACAAACATTTGTGGCAACCCAAAACAAAGTTTAAGTGAAGGGAAGGACAGTGTCTTTTTATCTTTATTACCACAGCTCCTACAGCATCCTATTGTTCTTGCTACTGTACAAATATACAGTATGAAAATAGTCCTTGCCCCAGAGAGATGGTAATTGGATGCATCCTTGTCATACAAGTAAAAAATAACAGTTCATATTAAAGAACTAACATAAGCTCCATGTGTGATGCAAAACATTAAAAAAAAGCCAGCAAAGGACTATTTAAAAAAATGGTTCAGAGAAAGTTAATAGCTGTCCAACCCACTCACTCCAGTCGCTACATTATATGGTGTTAAAAATGTAATTTTACAGTTGAGAACAGGAGATTCTAAACACTCTGTTCTGTAATGTGACCTGGTAGTACTAAACTCTGCTGTCTTATAAATAAAGTATCATGTCACTTCAGTGAGGGAAGTTATGCAATTAAATTCTTTCATTCCCTGCTACTGATGTCAATGAGCATTTGGCCATAGAAAATACAGGGACCAGTTTGAGGTCCTTTAATGTTTCAGAATTGGAGACATGGACTCTACTTTTAATTAATAACTGTTATTTGTGTATTTTCTTTTTATTTCTTTCAACACATTATTTTGTCTATTACTGTTTACCAAACTAAAAATGGATTCTCACAAACTTACTTTTCAGATTCATGTGCACTTTCAAAAACAATACTTCAGCTGTAAGAACAACACCTCTGAGGATCAGTTCAACAAAATCATAGTATTCTCTTTCAGCTGAGAACTGTAGAGTACAATAATAGTTGCTTCTAAGATGTTACAGTGCTACAAATTTTATGCATGGAGACAATTTTGACATATTTGAAAAACAGATTGGAAAAAAACCACACACATATCATAGAATCATAGAATCTTTAAGGTTGGAAGAGACTTCCAAGATCGTCAAGTCCAACCATCAACCTAACACCACCATGCCTACTAAACCACGTCCTGAAGTGCCACATCTACACCTTCTTTGAACACCTCCAGGGATGGTGACTCCACCACTCCCTTGGGCAGCCTGTTCCAGTGCCTGATCACTCTTTCAGTAAATAACTGTTTCCTTATATCCAACCTCTACCTCCCTTACTGCAACTTGAGGCCATTTCCTCTTGTCCTAACAGTAGTTATTTGAGAGAAGAGACCAACACCTGCCTTCCTACAACATGCTTTCAGGTAGTTGTAGAGAGCAATGAGGTCTCCCCTCAGCCTCCTCTTTTTTAGACTAAACAATCCCAGTTCCCTCAACCATTCCTCACAAGACTTGATCTTCAGACCCTTCACCAGCTTCATTGCCCTTCTCTGGAAGTGCTCCAGCAAGTCAATGTCCGTCTTGCACTGAGGGGCCCAAAACTGAACACAGTACTCGAGGTGCGGCCTCACCAAAGTGCCAAATAGGGGGGCAAGTGCTGAGTACAGGCGTATTAGTTTGTGCATGTATATAGCGTAAATCTAGATGTTTACTGCAATATTTTACTGAGGAGAGCTTATTTTCTCCCATATGACTGGTTTTTTTCAATGTTCCTGCATCTTCTTTTTTTCATCAAGTCTATCTCTGATGACAGTATGTTCATTATAGATTAGGCTTTTGTTGTCTGGATGTTATGTGACACCAAGGAATAACAAGTGGTCAATTATCTTTTACCTAGCACCATCAGAAAGGAAATTCAATTTACCTGCATCTTCTGTCACCACAGTACAAAGGATATTTCCTAACCTCAGTGACACTTTAATTAGCATGCTAGTGGAAAACACTATTTTCCATCATTAGGTAATTTAGGGGCTTCAGCATGTAAATCATAATTTTCTATTATAGTTTGAATGGGTTAAAGAATATTATTCTCATCACCCACTGAAGCAAAGAATCTCTATCTTTCACAAGTTTGAAACCTCTAGTTGAAATGTGCACTAGAATAGACACATTTGCCCATGTCATTTCAAGATAACTGTATGAAAATCAGTTTAATTTAGAGTATCAGAATGTACGTATTCAATATTGAACGTCTCGTTTCAAATCTGGAGAAAGCAATGATGTGGAGACTGCATTCACAAAACAGCTAGTTCCAGACTTTATTTTGTAGTGTCTTATTGTTTATGTTTCTTTTTAATTGTCAAAAGCATTTACACCCTGTGATGAGTCCTTTGTGACACACATTTGATCTCATTCAAAATGCATAAAAGAGAAAATAAACCGCAGTTTGACTTTTGGGGATTTAGACAGCCTTTATTGCTTCAGTGCAGAATAAGTAGATTCTTTGAGCTACTTTGCAGACAAGACACAAAATAAGAGAGTCTGAGACAGAGAATGAGAGATGGAAAAAACAGCTCAAAAAGTGAGTCAGTACACAGCCAGCGCTGGTAGAGTCAGTTGCTGTTATTTCTTATGTAGCTTCATTGCTTTCACTTGCATTAAAAAGCAATGCTTTGTTACAACAGAATATATAGAGCCATATATTGCTAGGAGATCAGAGATGGTTCTGACAGGCTTGCTTAACAGACTAACAGATCACATCAGTTTCAAACTTTAAAACCTCTGTACTGTATCAATATTCAGTAAGAATACACATTGACAGTCACTATCAATCATTATCACTACGTACCTAAAACAATTAGTCCTTAAGAAATCGATCCTAAACTAGCAGTGATTATACAACATCACAAAACTCACGCCTTTCTAGTTAGCACTGATGTGATGGTCCTTAATCGATGAGATTAAGGTTATCAGACTTGAGAGCTCGTAAAATAGGGAAGCCAGGACCTAAGCGGGCTGTGGCCTTTCTTCTCTTCCTGTCCTCACTCGTTGTTGATATTTTATGCTGCTTTGAACCCTCCTCAAAAGAAAAGGAGGTGGTCTCACCAGCTCTTGCTATCTTGTTTCTGGTACTGGGATTTCTAGCTTCTCTTATTCTACAGGATTACTATGATTCCATCAGTCATTTTTCCTGCTTGTTTTGCAGAATGCTTTTGATTTTACCAGACATCTTTCCTATCTGCTCCACAAACTTCATTCTTGCAGATTTTACTACTTGCATATGTTTTTCTGCACCTGTTTCTTTTAACTATATCACAAGTCTCCATCTGCCCACTTGTGCCTGGAGCTATTAATTATATATTTAAGCTTATCCATGTTACAAAGTGCTTATAGTGATATTCCAAGGTTACAAATTGCTCATACAGTCTTGTGGTTTTACTGGTTTTGTATGCTTATTATACCTTTCTTCAAGGCAAACAGTATGCTAAGCTTGCTTCTAATTTTTGGATACAATAAGCCTCCATTTTCTCTATAGTTCTAGCTTTTTTCAAAAAAGAGGTAGTGCTTGCCTATTTGGTATAGACAAAATTTTGTTTCCAAATGGAGTTACGGAAAACTAAGTTGCAATAAAAACAAGCTACACAGTTACAAGCAAATACCATTCTATACAATTTTCATGCAAGGCTTGTATGGCTGGTACCATCATTTAGGCAATGACCAGGTTAGACAATATGTAGTAACTACATTAGGCTCAGGTAAATATCTGACTATATTTGACTATATTTGATTTAAAAAAAAAAAATCACAGAAAAGCCAATGGTTAACGGAGGGACAGGCATTCTGAAAATAAGTAATGTTAAACTTTTTGTGAAGAAAATAAGTGAATAAATATCTAAAAAGATTGAGGTCCACCAGTCTTTGCATCCCTTTCACCTCAGGTAATGATTAATAGTGTCTGTGATCATGTGGAAGCCCTTTTTCACTGACTACTAAAATAACACATATGAAAGATGCATTCTATGAAGCTCTGTTACTGCTCTGAATTAACTGCTAGATTTGCCTATTCATGAATGCCCCCCTCTCCCTTCTGTCAGAGATTTTTTTTGTCCAAGATTCAGGCTTTTTCATCTAAATGCACCGATGATACCAGTAGACATGAGACACCTATAAATCTTCATGTCCACCCTATGATGTCAGCACCAGTATATGTGATACTGTATTGGCATTTGTTGTCTCTGATGACACTGAAAAGTCCATGTTGAAGTCAAGAATTTAAATACTATTTTGTTAATAAATAAGCTATTTCCAAAAACACTTTCACTCTGATAGTTTGTCTAAGCCATCCTTTTCGACACTAGCAAAACAATGTACTGTTGTGCTATCTTGTAAGGATGGAATGCAGAAAGGGAAGATATGACAGGACAAAAAAATCAAACCTGGAAAATGAAGAAGAGCTTTTGAAGAATTGCAGAAGGACCTTACAAGACTATTACTTTGGCAGAGAAATGGCAGATGAAACTCACAGTAGGTGGATGTCAAGAAACAAAAATAAGGAAAGAAAATAACCCTGGATTTGTCCAGGAAATCATGGATCCTGAAGTGGCAATTGTCATTCTGGAGTGATACCTTGGAGTTACCACAATCTGCTGCATGAAAACATCTGCTACAGTGCTTAGAAGGCAAGAAAAACAAGCACCTTGACTTTTAGGAAATACTAGGAAACAAATAGAAAATAAGACAAAGGAATTATTCTACTGAATAAATCCATGGCAAACCAACAAATATACTCCTTTGATACTCTGTGTCTGTAGTCCCCTGATCCAAAAGAAAAGATATACCAGGAATGGGAAAGATTCAGAGGACAAGAAGCATGATGAAAGACTTATGATTGCTTCCATGAGGGGAACAATTGAATCGGAGAGGACTGTTTTTCCTGAGGGGGAAAAAAAAATCACACCAATGTCATGTTCCATATATAGGAGTATTATGAGGCCTTAATGGATATTAGTCATCTATTAAAACCTAGCAGTGAAGCTGAGGATTAGCTCAAGAATGTCACTATCAATTTATAACATTAGACTTTCTTTATTTCAAGCAAAATTCAAATACAGTAAGAGTTTCTTTCTAAAATAAAAATATTGGTAGTTGTATTTCATGAAGTGAAATACTGATAGGAAAGCTGAGGACATATGAACAGAAACTGTACTATTTATTCTATTTTACTATTTTTCTATTACTACTTATACTATTTTAGGATGAGAGGAAATGGCCTCAAGTTGCATCAGGGGAGGTTTAGATTGGATATTAGGAAAATTTTTTTTTACAGAAAGAGTAGTCAAGCATTGGAACAGACTGCCCAGGGAAGTGGTGGAGTCACAATCCCTGAAGATGTTCAAAAAACATGTAGATGTGGCACTTAAGGATGTACTTTAGTAGGTATGATGGTGTCAGGTTGACAGTTGAACTTGATGATCTTAGAGGTCTGTCGTGGTTTCAGCAGGGACGGACTTAAATTTTCCTCTCAGTAGCCAGTGTGTTTTGGATTTCGGATGTGAAGAATGTTGATAAACACACCAGTGATATGAGTTGTCGTTAATGAGACCAAGGACATTGTCTGGCTTTCCAAGTCTTGCTAATGTGCAGATGCAGGAAGCTGGGAGAAAGACAGACAGAATAATTGCCCAAACTGGCCAAAGAGAGTATTCCACACCACAAACATGCTCAGTATACAAGTGGGGGTTGCTCACGGAGGGGCAGGGGGGCATCCATCTTCTCTCTCTCTTGGTTTGCATTGCTCTTTTCTACCTCGTTGGCTCCCTTTCACTCCTTGGCTTGCTGCTCGGTTTCATTTCTGTGATCGCTGCTCAGGATCGGCTGTATCGGTCATTGGGACATTAGGTGGTGAGAAATCGTGCATCGTTCATTTTGTACATTTTAGTATCTTTACATTTTGTTATTATTGTAATTTTCTTTTGCTATTCTAGTAAATTGTCTTCATCTCAACCCATGAGTTTTCCTTTCTTTCCAATTCTCTCCTCCTTCCCTCTGGGGAGAGAGAGATTGAGCGAAAAACTGTGTGGTGATTCAGGTTAAAGCACAACAAGGTCTTTTCCAACCATAATGATTCTATGGTTCTATGATTACTCTTTTTCCCTTCTGCAGAGTTAAAATAAATATATTGACCACATGGAAAGTCAGGCAGACACAAGATGAGCTTATGTAAGTGTCTGTAACATTACATATTTGATTAAAACAACATTGTATTATAGTAGCTCAGGTTTAAAGAACTTAACAAATGCCTTACGACTACCTTAAAGATATCAACTCTCTTACAAAGCTTTTTGTTTGTGCCAGATCATGAAAACAGAATTTACAGGTACCTATCTGAAACAACAAAATTAGGACAGGTATAAAATGGTGCCAAAACTGAGACTGGGTTGTTCAAACATTTTAATAGTAAATAAATAAATAAATTAGACAGTTGCTGTTTTTCTTAGTGCAGTAGTAACCATAGAAACCAAACCCAGTGGTTATGTTCATTCACAAAACCTTTTTTTTTTTTTTTTTTTTTTTTTTTTTTTTTTTTGTTCCAAAGCAAGAAATTCTCTGAACAAATTGATGAGTTTGATCCTGCAAAGTGCAGCTGCAGATCAGTTTGAGCTTGTTTGAAATGCAGTGAGTAGGGCACCTGCCAGCACTGCAGAGTTATCACAGGCCTTGGAGGGGAAAAAAAGGGAAGGAAAGAGGTCTCCAGGTTACCAGCACAAGACCAGAGCTCTAAAGGAGGGGTTGCCAAGGCATGGAGTTCTAGGGTGGATGTCACTCTGGGGGTGGTGGAGCTGCCTAGCTCTAAGCTGAGTGCCGGGCAAGATCCTACCCCTCCTGAGGATGGTCTCACCTTGCAGCTCACACCAGTGTTACGGGAGCTGGTGGCTGTTGCACCCCCAAACCATGCACTGCCTTCAGGGACAGCAGAGGCAATTGGTCACAGTCACCACTCTCAAAGGCACAGCTCACGTAGGGCTGTCACTCCGAGTAACGAGGTCATGCCTTTGCAAGGAACAGGAATTTCTAGACCACAATCCCTCATGCAACTGGAAGCGAATGATCCTATTATTCCCAAGGGAAAAGCTTTCTTCCCCAAGGAGAAAGACTTCCTAGATCCACAGTCTGCCAAGGAAGTAAGAGAGGAGTAAGCTGCTGAGTTATGAGGCACACTGAATGTCAGCCTTCCACATCAGAAGCAGCACTTACATCTTAAAATAGAAGAAAAATTAAGGAAAGAGAAGATAAGGAAAGTTGCAATGTATTTCTGTACTTCAGAATCTTGTTACTGACGTAGCATTACAGAGTCAAAGGATGAAAGGCAGCCAGAAAATCATGTAGTCTAGCATTTAAAAGCTAAAGATCACAGTGAGGTAAAGGGACCACAATACCTTAGCTTGATCTATGCCATCTTCCTTTGTTGGTGCCTAAAAAGGAAGGAATATCTTAGGTATACATTGTGAGTGGCTGGAAATCGTCACTTATTTACCCTTATCAAAATAGAAAGCATTTTCCTTCATAATTTGAAAAGTTATTTTCTTTCTTCTTGTTGAAGAAGAGGAATGAGGAAAGGCAAAGAAAGTATTTTCACTCATTTACATTTCTCTTCCTCTTGGCCAACTTGACAGAACATGAAAAACTAAGAATAGGGTTGGGTTGGGTTGGTTGAAAAGAAAGAAGTAATCTCACCCTATCTTTCAATTTAAAAAAAACCCTGTAACTTCGTCTAGAAAGTGCTGACATGGTCTTATCTAAATATTGCTCAGGACAGAGGATGGTGTGAAGTGCTCTGAAGTGCTGCAATACAGAACTGATTTATAATAATATATTCACAATGTAGGAAAAATATTATTGCAATTAAACACTAGATTAGAAAACAAGAAATCTGAGCAAATCTTTGTGTTTGGAATCCTTTTTTTTCTACTTCCTTGAGAAAAAAACCCTCAAAATATATGATTTTCAGTTTGACGTTTGTAAAAGGAGGGTAATATTTCTTCTCATTATGCTTTTAAACAGAATAAGTTTTATGGTTTATCATGACAGTATGTAGGCTGCGTACTCTAATAGAGTTAGAGGCTCTTCTGTAGTGTATATACTAAACAATATTTTTTAAACAGCATTTTGAGTGGCAACTTTTATTTGCTCCATTAGCTGAAAAACAGTGTTCATGTGCATAGTCATACATAGTCATGCAGTGTCAAAATAAAATTCAGGAGAGTAAAACCAATGTAAATCATAGTCCAGTGTACTGAAATTGCCATCATTCTTACCCCTTGCTTGTTCACTTGCCAGTTCCAAGAACTAGGATTGGCCAGGATATCAATAGGATAATGACATATTACACTCTTATTCAATCTTGTATTGGTAATGCTGATTATTAGAAAGGCCAGAATTACCAGGAAATCAAGAAATCATTAAAAACACAGGTTATTTAAAATGATCTCCCATGCCACATAAACATGCAATTTAGTCCTTATTGCATACTGACTGAGTTCCTTTTGCCTTTTTAATACAGTCCTTCATGTGTCAAAATACATCTCATACACAGAAAGTAAATTCTCCTCACAGATTCATGAAAATAGCAGCACATTTTATATCTATGTCTAAAGTTGAAGCTTAGACGGAAAATAGGTGGAAAACTGTGGGTTTGGCTGAGAACTTTGATCATGTGATTCTTTAGTTAGAATTACTTGAGTTGGCCATGAATTTAATTAGAATTATGCAGTACCAACTAATTTTAGCATTGTAGAAATTCACAATTAATTAGCTGAAAATCTCCTCTTACGAAACATAAATCCTCCTCATATTCTGTTTTATATTATGAATAAAACACTGTTCCATCCATTTCTTTTTGATCTCTTGAAGTATGTAAAGCTGTACTTTATATCATAAAATACATCGATGAGTTTTCTCCTAAAATCTACAATTCATATCGTTATTGATCGAGGCATTAACTGACACTTTCATTACATTCCTGTGAGATTATATTAAGAACCACAATCCTGTATGCAATGATTTATTCTATCCTCTTCAGTTATTTGAAAAATATAACTTTCAATTTCAATAAGCCACTGAATGTCACTTCTTGTTAATTACTAGTTTCAATGACTGAATATATTCTAACATCAAGGAATTCTATACTTATAATATTAAGGGAGTTTTAAAGTAAATATAGGGTTTACATATAATTTTATAAGTTATTTACCAGACATTTAGGTTACTTAACATAATAGAAAAGGTAACAAGTTATAATATAATATGCTTAGAAATCTTATGAAGTTATACTTTACCCTCAGGAATAATGGAGACGGTTTATGTTCTGTATCTATTTAAAAACTGATCATTCTTTGTATTTTTATCAGATCCATTTTACTGATAATGATGCACACATACTTCATTAGTGATGATTAGTGATTAATCTATTTTTTCTTTGGAAACTTGTTAAGTTGCACAAAAATGACTTTTTAAACTGAAAATCCCACAAACACACACATCAAATACTTGGAATTAAATATTTAGAGGAAGTGTCTAGTGGAAATGAATAATTTGGCAGTCACAGCACTCTGTAGTATCAATGGATGGAAAATGGAACCAAATATATTGTGATGCCAAGGACATCTAGAAAAATGAGATCCAAACATTTAAGGCAGTCAAAAACCCAAGCACGCTTCAGTCCTTGCTTATATAGATTTGATGGAAAACAACACTACTTATCCAGGACAGTCTGTGACTATGGCTTGACGAGGTGATAAATCTGTATTTAGCGTACTTGGTAGCATATAATAAAAGGTTAACAGTCCCATGACACAGAGGATGGATACCATCCAAACTCTTTTTACAGTTGCAGTTAAAACTTTTTGAGAGGGTAACTCTGTCCCTTATCATCTCCATGTGTCTGTCTGACTCGATAAGTGATCAGGTAGCATTTGCCACCCTACAGCATCTAAACCCACAGAATTATACATGTTCTGGCTTACCTAACAGATATGCAATGTTGACCCATATCTGATCTTGGTTTAGTGTATGTTTCAGCAGGATCTTGTATCCCATAGATCTGCTAAGAACAACTGTGGAATCAGAGAGAAACAATTAGAATGTGATAACATGCTTCATTGACCCTAGCTAAGATATAGTCTAGCTTCAGTGAAGACAACTACCTCCAAGATAATATGGGAGAAGCATAGGATGGTATGACAGCAGAGTCAGTGAGCTAAAACATACAGGCTACGTAACTCAAATGGCTTATGTCCAGAGTAATGTTAGAATATAATCCTTATCATATAGCCTGACAGGACAATACAAGCCTAAAATGCCACTTAAGTAATGATCGAATTTCTTTTTTTTTTTTTTGTGAATGTAGTTGAATTTGAGAATAATCTTTGCAAAATTCTAAATGAAATAAAAAGTTTTATTTAAATTCTACATCTTATTTGTCATGTCAAACTTAAATGCAGAACAGCAGGCCATTTCAGTTTATAAAATATGCAGTGCTATCTCTCTTAAGGTCATAGGCAAAATGCCAGCAGACTTCAGCAGAACTAAGATTTAATCCATACTGTCCCATAATTTACCCCTTAGCTTTGTGCATAGCTGAAATCTTTAAGGGCAAAATCTTAACTTAGGAAATTTAATGGCAAAACTCCCATAAACATTAATAAGCCTAAGATTTAATCCTAAAAGTTCAAGCAGAAAATGCTGGATGACACATCAGCGACTGTTAGACCAAATCCAGAATTGGGCAAATGTGTTATTATTGGAGAATATAGGCCAGTGAAGGTTATTAAGAAAAAAAAGCGCAAAATCAAAATCTAAACTTTTAATTAAATAACAGAGACTTATATAGCAGATCAGTAGTAAAGGTATTTGAATGTTCTTTTTCCTTTTTTTTTTTCCCTAGAATAGCACACAAAATGTTCATAATACCATATTTTTACTTGTCCTATACCTGGTAGTTCTCTATACAGCTATGAGAGGAAAGGTGTACTTAAAACAATCTAGACAGAACATTTCTATTTTATAGGAGCGTAATATTGCAAATTAATGTCTATCTGCTTCTCTCATGAGATTTATATTTAGAAGAGAGCTGCTAAGCAGGTCTATCATCATCATGTAACTATAGCAGCTCATGCTTTCCCCTGCAGGGAGTGGCTGATGTGTTTCCCATTTAACATGCTTTAAAAAAAAAAAAAAAAAAAAAAAAAAAAAAAAAAAAAAAAAAAAAAAAAAAAAAAAAAAAAAAAAAAAAAAAAAAATCAGCTGAGAAACAGGTGAAATAATTTAGTGCATACTGCAAAGGCAAATAGGTAATTTTGACATTGAACAAGGCCTGTCATATGTGAGAGGCAGTTCTGATCAGGTTGGTGTAAGTCCTGATCCTGCAGGAATTGCGGCAAAAAACTCATTATTTTTAAAAATGTGAAGATTTCTCATCAATCTCTATCAATAAAGCAGGGCTAGAATATAGCTCTCTCTTTAAAAATGACCCAGGAGAATGAGACACAAATAGAAGCTAGACCTTGCAACAGATCTCCTAAATTCACATGAACTGTGAAGGAAGGGCCGGTGTTCTGGTCATGAGCATATATTTGCTGTTAGGGAGAGGGAATATTTTTGGCTTTGAACAGCCTTGTAAAAAAGTTAAGCCAATATATGTACTTTCAGAAGCTTCTTGTTTGCTTGGCTTTTCATCACATCTGCAGTTAACTAAGGTTCTCTTGCTCTGTCAGTTCAGAACGTATTTCACTGTGTAATGTCTTCAGTGCTATCTTTGACCTGAACTCCGTTTTTGTAATATAGCATATGCTACATGTACTAAGCTAACAGACAGGTTTTTTTTTCAGGTGCTACACACTTAGATTTGTAGTTGGCATTATTTAAGCTTATTACTTTTGGTTAATGCTGTACATGCCAGCAGATTTTAGTAGGATTTCTTTTTTTTGTTGCTCTGTTTGTCCTTTCTCCAATTATTTTTGATGACTTGCAGTACTGATACATGAATAAATCACACAAATTCTGATCCCTACATTTGTAATATTAAAATAATTATTTTTCTCTTGCTTTATGCTTCTTTGATTCCACTTAATTTGGGAACTCTAGCTTGTCTTAGTTTCCAAGCAGATATTTAAGGAAATCCTGCTATTTTTAATATTTAAACTGCAGTCAGATGAGTAGAGCTCTGTATCATTTAAGCAAACTGTTTAATTATCACATAACACACTGGAAAAAAGGAACTAAATTTTTTATGCTGGTTCTGAAAAACACAGAGCTGAATGTAACACTTGTTATCTAATACGATAAGATATCCCCTAGTGGTATTAAACTTTGTAACCTTACAACCTACATTACTTACAAAGCAGATGTTTAAACTTCTTGATGCACACAAATGTATGTAGAGTCACACCGTTTTAAATCTAATTAGTGTTTAATAAGCCATTGGAAATGTTGTCATTCAGCTCTTAGAAATTAATCCTGATCTCTTAACACATGCTGATATTTTGAAACAGTAATTATGCTGAAACAAAAAAGAGGTCTGAGTTAGTCTGAAGGAACATAAACAGCTCCCATGATTATTTTATGTGCTTCCAGCAGAGAGGTGTTAATAGTCTCCTCGTGGCTTGATACGAAAAACTCTGCAACAGAAGGACTGAAAATTGTTCTGCATGATGGTCAGCATTTCTCAGCAAAATACCATTAATACAAATTGGACAGAAGAAAGAATTACAGAGCTTTCAGAATGACAGTCTGGGCTAGAGTGATGTACCTTCTTTGTTAGCAAATTACATGCAAACTGAGCCTGGAATCTGCTAATAAACCTGGGTTCTTTCCAGCTCACACACTGGCAATTAAGGCTCTGCACTGGAAATAATTGACAATTCTGTCAGTGATGCATGTATCAGAAGGGCATCCAGTCAGTTTCACAGAGCTGGACTGGCTATATGCTACTAGGAATAAATAGTAATTAGTAATTTACTAGTAGTAATTTACTAGTAGTAAATACATCTATTCACACACAGAGACACATACATATGGGCACAGATACACTTACAAACATTCATATGTATATGCATGTGTTTATATACATGTATTTATATAAAAACACACATGTATTATCACACTAAAAAAAAGTTCCGATATGGCTGATATGCACCTGTGAGTCTAGTTTTTGGAACAGTTAGCTGCAAGCAGAACACAAAACTTCTTGTACAACAGCCCTGTTTTCACCATAGACTTCGAAATCGCAAGGACTTCACAGTCTTTCGTTCACAGTCCTCCAAATCATGGAGGAGCATGGATAAGAAGGAGGACAGTAAACTTAAGAAACTCAATACTCAGCAGCAAACAATAAAACCTTTAATTTCCAATCTGTACTACATTGATATCAACAACCTCGATGCAAGCTAACATTTTCTGTTGGTTTTGTTTGTTTGTTTGTTTGTTTGTTTGTTTGTTTTATGTTGTATAAATGTACATATCTTTTTTGGTATGAAAATTTTCAAGACTGAAATTTCTAATTCACAGAGCTCATTGGGAGACTAGGATCCAAAAGAAATTTAAAATTTAAAATATAAAACCAGGAACAGGCAGTACAAAAAAAGAAGAATTTCTTTTTTCTTTGTTTCACTTGAGGCTTTCTTGCAATGGCATGATTCTGGAAAAATATAAATGTGATCTAATACCTAATTTTACATAACAAAGAAAAGCATCTCCAAAATATTAGCAAATAGTATAAGAACCAAAATTCCTCTACTCATGGCAAATGACTTCAGTAGCTCACAGGAACATTAAAGAAGTGTGAGACTCTGAGAAAAACTGTAACCAACAAATTCCTATATATTTTCAATCAAATTTTCTTTTTTTTTTTTTTAAATTAAAAATTAATTCCTATGTAAATAACTGCATAATAGTTTGTCCTTTTCCATTGCCTTCCCAATAAAGTGGAATACAGGACGAAAAGAGTAGGAGTAACAAAACCAAACCCCCATATCATAAAATTTGAAATAGATGGTAAGAGACTGGATATGCGGACTCAAAGGAGGCCTAGATTTAGAGAACATACAAGCACTAGAAAACAAGCAGCTCATCTAAACTGCATTGAATATCAAATGACAGACAGATTCAACCAGAGCATGATGACAGCTGCCAGCACTGCTTGATTTTCTCATCGCTCTTGAATGATCTTACAAACCAATCTAGCGGAAAATAAGATTTTGGAAGATAAGTAATGCTAGAATGTACAGTTACTGTAGTCTATGAACTAGTGGAGATCCTAGAAAATGTGTCAGACCCTGTATTTAACTATTTTCTAATATAGTTTCAATCAGCATCACCTGAGTGGAATTGTATCTGCTGAGTAACTCACTTTTTAGCCAAGGATGTTCACCAGAAGAAGGAATCCCTTTGGATTTCTGAGTGATAATAAAAAAGATGCTTACAGCAGAAACCAGATTGAAGCAATGCTGAAACAAGAGTGGCTTAGTCTTTCAGTTAACACATACAAGCACTGCACATAAAAAACTATGAGCAGATTCTGCCATGCTTGTTTGGAATCAGAGCACTCCCACGGAAACCCTGACCAAGAGAGGCCAAGAGCTCTGATTCTGAACTACCGATGTATTTGTTTAACTTCACATGCAGACCAGGCCTTGCAGATGAGTAGTATGAAAGGAGTCAAATATGATCCTGTGGTTGACGCAGCAGCTTCTTTCTACACTGTTTTTTTTGTTTTTTTTTTTTTTCACTTTTACTGAAGGTGTAATTACTGATTTCACCACTTCATTGCATTAAAACCTCATCTAGCTGACCCCTGTGTAAGCTCAAGTGGTAACAGAAACAGCAAATAGGGTTAATGAATAAAAGGCATGTATTGTACAGTTCATACCCCTCTTTATCAGTTAGAGGTCTTTAGTGGCCTCTTCTGAAAAACTAAGTTACAGAAATATGCAGCCTCTCTTTCTTTCCTATTCCCTTATTTCTTGAAATAAAAAGCTGTTGTGTTAGGAAACAGATGTGAAGTGTTAAAAAAAGAAAACATTTTTTAAATATTTGGCAGTAGACAAAGAAGCTTATAGTTTTTACTTCTGCTTTGAGGCACATTTAAAAAGGAGCCCTAGCATCTAGAAATTTGTAGAGAATTGAAGCGATACTTGAATAGATCGAGAAGATAAAGAAAATGTAGAACTTCTCACTTTGAGGCAAATGGTTCAAATCCACCTGTATCAGTCCTGATTAGGAGTTACTGAAGCTCATTGATACCTGTGGAATGAGCAATGCTTTCATTTCATTTCATTTCATTTTCCAGCACACCAAAATAATAATTTTCAGACAAAAAAAAAGAAAAAAAAATAATCAGTTTACAGAACCATCTTAAACCCTTTAAATGCTTTTTGTATAGTGTTGGCATCCCATGCAACACCAACTTTAAGCCACCATTGGCCTGAGCCAAAATGAAGTCAAAGAGAAAGTTGATCACTTAATCTATGTTAAGGCTACTGACAAGATTAGTTGATGAAGGTCATGTGGCTGTTATCTGGGATTGCACTGTCCTGTAATTATCTCTAAATTAAGATTAAAGCCTACAATAGATCATTTTTTATGATCAATGAAATTTACTTTAAATACACGTAAATATCAGCATCTGTTTTCATTACGATTGTCGTTACATTCACTCATTCATGGCAACACTGCTCATAAACGTAATTATTTGATAATGCTCCATTCTGTTTCAAGTGAATGCTTAGAGTAGCCCTGTACCATGCAGTGCTGGAAGGAAACTGGCTTTCTGGTTGAATCTGTTGCTGAATCAAACAAGCTTCTGAGCTCCTCAGTCAGTAGATACCAGCTACTGAGAATTCCAAGTGAAAAAAAGGTTATTTTTCAGTATAGACTGTGAACAGGAAGTGCCATAGTAAGAATGCTTTTTTATGTAGATGCTAGAAATCCTGCTGCAGCATTTGGAGTTACCTTAGCCCTGTATTCAATTCTGAATTGATGTAGAGGAAAGCACCTTAATCAGAGGGTAGTTTAGTCACAACATTCCTCAAGGCTCAGTCCTGAAAATTATCTGATTTAATATTTTCTTCAAAGAGAGATGTATAAGAGCACTGATTACATTTTTTGATATTAAAAGATTTGAGAAACACCATCCATAGAGTGAAAAATCAGTATATTTATATGGATTAACTAGATCACTGTGATGGTTTTAACAGTAAAAACAGGATAAACTTTGTCAGTCAAAGTTCAATATCAGGAGGTTGAAAGCTAATAAATTCCCACTCTAATCCAGCAACGAAAAATATAATCCTATAATATACCAATAGAGACTTTTCTAACAAGAAAATAAACTAGAGAAATGATTATGTCATTATGTGAATGGCTGGTATTTTTATATCTTAAATACTCTATGCAATTCTTGCAATTTCTATAGAAAGAATTCAAAATTAAATAAATTCTTGATAGCTGTAGAAAATACTGAAGAACCTGTCAGTAAGTCATGTCTATACTGTACTTACTGGACTTAGCCAGTCTAGTAAAACAAAACCTAACTTTTCTTATTTAACAGTGTATCAGTCAAAATAGAAAAATGCATCTCAACTGCAAAAAAAAAAGATAATGGAAAGAACACTGCTCAACAATAATTCTACATGAATACATATTGGCCCCCAAAACGAAAGTGGAAAATATTACAGCTGCCTTCAATGTTGAGCAGAATGTTCCTAACTGTCAGAAGAATGACATCTGGTGTACCTTTACAACAGAAGGAGTAGTGGCAAAACCCGTTAATGACTTGTAAGATAGAAGCTGATCCATTTATGAAAAGGAGGATTAAATGGCAGGGCTCCATGTGAAAGCAAGAACTTGGTTTCAGTGACCGTAGAGGTCTCTTTCAGTCCCACATTCCTATAAATCATAAGTCCTCTAATCCTACAAAACTTGTGCACACAGTGGGTAGTATTTGTGGAAGCATACAAAGCTGCTTATGTGATAGAGGAGGCCATAGTCAGAAAATGAAGCCCTAAGTTAGGATTTTGTTGAAAAACTCTTCTAACAATATCAGGCATTAACCTCTTAACAATCTTCTTTTATGAGGTGCATCCCCTATCTGAAGGATATATATACTTTAATCCATTACATTCACCTGCTCACTTTTCTTTCTGCAGATAAGCAGAATTGTGAGTGAGGTTATAGAACATTTTAAGCTTCTTGAACTGGTAATTGTCTACATCCCTTCAGGGATCTTGTCTAAAGCTCTGGCCTTGACAGTTTGAAAGGTGCAGAGTGTATGGAGATTTGATAAGCATTTTAAAAGTGAACATTGATCCAGTATTTTAAGTAGTTGTCCCATTTATTTAGAGTGACCTACATGTACCTCTGGATGGATGGATGGCATGTCATGACTGTTAACTGATTTAGGGAAAAAGTTACTCCTTAAAAGAAACTAAAGATAATTAATAAAAATAATGATTATGTATTGCATGGGTTCTCGGTCTATTGCTAATTAAAAAAAAAAAATTAATCTTATAGAAGAAACTTTCCTCAGCATTTTATTGGTTTTGAACTCTTAAACTGCACAATACATGGAATGATTAACAGCATGCCTCAGTTGGCGAGAGAAAGAGAAGACACTTCTTCAGTTCAGTCCCAGGATGCTTTGTACATAAGTGGGATTCCCTAGCTGTCTCCTCACTTGCAATTCTGTTCTGTAATTAATCTACTGCTAATTATCAGAGCAAATAGTTCTCGATTAATAATTTATTTGATGAATTTAGCCTTTTTTTCCTTTCCACAAATTGTATCAGAAGAGACTGGGAAATTTTATAAAATGTATTTTTTAGGTAACATTTACAGAAATCTTTAGTAAACAGTTCTTGGTTTGTGGTTGGTATTATTTAAGTTTATATTATTAGTTTTTATAATTTAGGTATCTGCTGAAACCAAGTTTTTCATTGTTAATACATACGTCACCACGTTGTACATTACTGAAATCAATAGACTGGTAATTTGAGATTTTTACCCATCTGTAATATTCATAGTTCATAATACAAAGTGTCCTGACTAGCTCGCCAATTAAATGAACAGAAGCAAAATATTAAATAACAGTCACAGTAGATAGACAAAAACTCTGAGCAATTAACAGCCATATCTGGAAAACTCCAAGCCACCTGATTCTCAACTAAGTACACTGAGTCCAAAGCTGCACCACATGTTCAGCAAGAGAGGTAAAGATTATCTGGCCTTTGAAGTACTACGACAGAAATCACGAATTTGTCCCACAGTGACACAGGTGAGAAACTAAGAAGTGGAGATGCCTGCCATTTCTCACTTGTTCACAATATTCTTAGGAAAAGAGGTTGGGAATACATTGCCCTGTGAAGGTATCTGAGTGATGCAGTTAATGAAAAAAAAGGAAATGTGGTCTTGATATCATTCTGCGAGGATGTTTAGTACTTTCTCCTGATTGTGAAGTACTTTCTCCTGATTCTCCATATTGAATTGTTGCCCTTTGGAATATACAAGGCAATTGTTTTAGAGACCATATGAGATAAAATACACTGAGGGCAAGCAGTGGAAGTGCCGTTAATAGTGAAATTTCTTTAATTAATGTTTTGTTGATGAAGGAAAGCAAGACAAACTCTCCTGCTTTAGTTGTTTAGGATTCTTATACCTAGCAAGAATGAAAAAAAAATGTAAACTTTTAGAGTAGTCTAAAAGTCATCAGATAGGTATTCCAGCAGCCATGGGGAGCAGATATGCTAAGTTAGAAATATGTGTGTGGTCTAATTCCTTTAAGGAACAATTATACTGTAATCTGAGTTTTCTGAATCATATTTATTTTTCACTTAGTCATCTTATGACTCACTCTTTTTGATTGGAGATGGAAATTATACAAACTATTGTAGAGAGAGACTGCGTAGTCTGGTCCCGATCGGGGCTAAACTATGACAGAGTCACAGAATTTTCTGTCCTATATTATATGTCAGATCTTTTAACTGTAATAGGCTTCCTCCCCCCTCCCCCCCCCAAAAAAATCAATCTTTTAAACCGTAACTGCTGTGATTGTTAATTATACAGCTCCTGTGATAGAACTACATATGTTTCAGTTTGCCTGACAAAAGTTTTTTCCTTGTAGAAGGAAAGATAATTGTTAATTTGTCCACTCCAGATAGCCACGAAACGTGCATTGTTCCAGGAGAAGGACTACCACGTACATGTACAACAACTTAAAAGCCTGTGTTGCAGAAGCCTGATTTTTCCAAATACTTTACTAACTACATTGCATTGTAAGTAAAATATATCAGAATGTATGATCAAAATACAGTATCTGTTTACTCATCTCTGTAGCTCCAACTCCAGCAGTGTTCTATGTATGAGTTCCCCAGGACTATTTGTCAATTGTTTATCCCTTGACATATCTGAAATCTAGAGGCACCAGAGCTTTTGCTGGTAGTTTTTTTCCTGTGCATCCTGTCATGCAGTGGTCATGCACTGAAAAGCTAACTCCTCTGTCTTTGGGAAGAGGTATTCTCTCCATTTGTATCTGTTCTAGGTGCTATGAGCCAAGCCCGAAGTTTACATTTCAGGTAGCTTCTAGCAAAGGGATCAGGATACCTGAAGGTTCATTATGCAATCCCTTAGACATAGCTGTATCCCCTACGTTTCCCTGCTAGTTTCACAGGCAGCTGGTTGTTGTGAGATCTGATGGATGCCTTTATTCCTTCTTTGTCTGTGCAGATAGGCATCCTCCTCTCTCAAGTGAAAGGCTGTGAATCTTTTTCACTTACCTAAAGGTATGTTCCTCCTCATGCCTAGAAGCAGCATCATTAGCAGCTAAATGATTAATTCTCCCTCAAGCGTTACTGAGATTCACGCAGCAACGTTACCCGCAGGGTCCAAACCAGTATGCCTTCTGACAGCTTGGGCCCTCTTGAGCTTGGCTTGTGATAAATGAGAGTGCTGTTTTATCCAACAGCTCTGTAGTGTGAGAACTCACTGACAGGCAGGAATTCAATTGACTTCTTTCTACTTTAGCTATTCTTCCACCTTCCTGAGAAATATGCTCCCTGCCCGTCTATAAGCAAGCCTAGGGAGTGCCCTTAGTCCTGTCCCATGTTCATGGATAAAAATGGTCTCATTAAAATGATTTAAAATGATTGTTAAAATGTAATAGGGTCAAATTTCCTTAAGAAGAGGAAGACTTGATCTCAAGTCTCTTACCATCAGGTGAACATGTTAACTATCAGGCTACTTAGAAAATGCATTTCCCCTGATGTATCTAGGGAGGATGGAGCGGGGCAGGTGTTGAGATGGAAGACTGCAGAAGCATGAAACCTCATCTGAGGTAAGTGCTTTTTTTCAACCTAAAATGTTACTCCTATGCTCTTGAATGTGTTTTGGATATCCCTCAGTCCAGCTTTCCCTCTAGTAATTTACTGGGCTCCCTCCTGAGTTCCTTGGTCCCATTTTACACCTGCAAATCTTCCCCTCTCTTATGCAGAGAACCCCAACGCAGGCCCAAAGGCTGGGCTCTCAGTTTGACTTCTAAAGATGCAATGTTCTGTATTGAACTCCTCAGCTTTTGGCAGAACTAGCCCAGTGGCTTTGTTTTGTGTCTGTCTAATTAGTCCACAGCAGTTGTTCAGCACAGCATTTTCCCAGTACTGGGATTCCACACTGCATTAAAAATGCACTTTTCAGTGGGTGGCATGTAGCAGGGAATCCTAAATGCATATCCCCGGTTGAAGCTCACCTCCTAGATCATCCAAAGGTTCTCCCAGGACACTTAGCTGCCACCACAGGAATACTGTGCTCTGAGAACCCTAGTGTGTGTTATCCTGCATATTGCCATGCATGGTGTCTTAAAAGGCTTGCAGTCATTTTTTACATCTGACATGTAGCCACGAGACACAGGAGCAACTGGAAAAAGAAACTGACAAAAAAAAATAAATGAGAAAAGGGGACAGAAAGGCAGAGAATTTGAAATCTAAATGAAAGAAATGAGATACATTTAAGAATTTTTGCTGAGAAAATCTTACTAGACTTCTGAGTTGTTGAGATCCTTTGGAGTTACATGCAAAGCCAAATTTATTGAAATTAATTTAAATGTGGATGTAAATACAGGAGAGACTAATGACATGTTAATTAATACTTATTACATTAACGTGTTTGTAAGTATCCTTTTCTGAAAGAGAAATAAATATATAGAAACAATTTTCCTTTCAATAAAATGTAAAAAAAAAAAAAAAGCAACCCCCTTTGTTAAAGAAAATAAAAGTGATGGAATGTAATTGATAGGATTTTTATATTTAAAAACATTTCAAATGTAAATTTTTTTGCAGCAGG
>WHYT01017646.1:23194-36884 GCA_009806455.1 Tetrax tetrax
CAAGAATTCGGAGACAGGATGGCACCCATCGCGTAAATCTCTCTGTTCAAGGACATGAATCAACTCAGGCTGATAAGGACACTGCCAACTTGTGGGAACAGCACATTCCAGGAAAAAGGTGAAAAGTACACCATGAAGAAGACCTACGGCCTTCCTCCCAAAAGACCCCCGAAGACCCTCGCCCACAATTCCTGGGAGAATTTGCACAAGCGCAAGGACCGATAAGCTAATTAACATACGAAGCGAGAGTAGGTGGGTTTAGGTAATGAATATGTATAAGCATCATTGTTTCTACTGTATAAGAATGGGGCCAGTTTGCTACCTCGGTGCGTGCCGTTGGCGGAGCAGGAGACTCCCCGGCCGCCCAGCGCTGTTTTGCTTACTTGTCGCTTGCTTTAATAAATCAAATTTTGGAATTGGCCAGTCTCTGTCATTCAATTGGGCAGATAAACTATAACACAGGGACCCAGGGCTTGCTCCGGCCCAGCCAGGGCCACCTGCAGCCGCTTGGCCAGGAAGGGAAAATGACAACAGTAACAAAAGTTATGGATACTAAACCAGACAAAATGCACGCTTCCTCACTGCCCTGCGGCCCGCTGACCGATCCAGCCCAGCCCAAGCAGCATTCGTGGAAGCGAAACTGAACAACAAGCAAAGGAGCTTGAGAGAAAAAGAGAGAGATCCCCCCCGGCCACCCCCACTTCTGTATGGAGTGAGATGATAAGCTGAAACAGGATTTATTTGTAATGAGCTGATAACAAATTCAGACTTAACTCTAACTGAAACTGTTAGAAGACTTCGATAATGTTAACAGTCCACAGGTCCGAAATGTCACTCAGAAATTAATACTGCCCTTAGTATTAATTAGTATTTCAGTGAATGAAGATGGGATTCGGATTGGCAACTGGGGTGAGACCATCCTGAGGTCGCCCAACAGCTTCCCAGTGCTGAGACAGGTCCAAGGTCCGGACCTGGTTGCACAGAACCAAACCAGTTCCGTTTGTGGGTGTAGAAACGAGGATGAAGCAGGGACCTGGGACGGAGCAGCTGGGGACACGCTGGCCCCACCAGCATGGGGACGAGGCACCGAGCGGCCCCAGCGCCTGTCCCCGCTGCCGGCACCGTCCCTGACACCTCGTAGCCCTGGAGGTGCCTGCCCCGCCGTTGGATCAATACCTGAGGAGCTGCCGAGGATGTTTTAAGGACCCTATGGTTTTATTCCGGGAAAGGCTCCGTTTCAGTGCCGAGTTTCCTGCCAAGGTCTCGTGTTCCCGGGGAGCGCTCTCACAGCCGCTCGAGGACCTCGCTCGGTTCTTCTGCAGGTCCTGGGGCGGCCACCAGTGGGACTGAGGGGTTGCTGCTGGGCAGGAATCCTCAGTCACTTCTCTCCGTCGTCTGCCGGCTGCAGCGGGGGTGTTGGCCAGCGAGTGGGCTCTTCTTGGCCACCCTAAGAGGGAGGAAGGAGTCAACAAGTTGGTGTCAGTCCCACTCCTGATTAACAGCTCCGTCCAAAGCAAAACTCAACGAGAGGCCATCACAGCTCTCACCGTCGTCCCAACGCTCCCAGGCCACAGTGTCTCATCCTACAGAGACGCAACCAGCCCCGCTCGGCCTCGACACTCCTGCACACGTGGCTCTTCACTTTGGACCAGGACTGCCTGACGCGCTGCAGACCGACCCCCTGTCCCAGGTCTTTCTGCCCCACGGGGGCGGGGGGCTCCGTCCCAACTCTGTGGAGCCGGTCGATGGGGGCATGGGCACCCACGCTGGGGAGAGACTGCCCCTGCCCAGCTGGCTGCAGGTCTGCACTGCTGCTGTCGCTGCTTTTTGGTCACATCTGCCGTGCAGGAGGAGCGCATGCGTCCCGCCTGGCCGGGCTCATCTGGCCCGTTGCTGTTCGCTGGGCTGCGAGGACGGGGAACGACGCCCACCAGCTCTCGCTGTCGCCAGGGCTCTGGGCAGAGGCGCGTTGCAGTCCTGGCAGCATCTCTCCAGGGCTATTTTGGGGAGCTGGTGGGTTATCCCCCACACATAGACCGGCTTCCCACCCATGGCCAGCTCAAAGCACAGCTCCATCTCCAGCTGTACGTCCTCCTCGTGCACCAGGATGTCCACGGTGTAGAGGACGGCGGCCAGCGTGGGCAGGTCCTGTTCCGCCGCGCGCTCGCTGCGGTGCGGGCAGCTGTCGGTGAGGCATCGAGGGCACTGCAGGCAGACGAGAGCTTCTTTCCGGATGGCTCCGCACGGGACTGCGGCGCTGGTATCCTGAACCTCCTTCAGCTTTTCCAGCAGGTCCAGGCAGATTTGGTTTAAGTCCAGGGACTCCATCAGGGATCTGGCGAGCTCCTCCACGTTGATGATGGAGGGCTTGTTGCTGAGGAGCTCTGAGCTGGTGTCAGCACTGAAATTTCCAGCTTGTCCCACGTCTCCTCTTTTCCGGGAGCGCTCCCTTGCAGAGGCTGCTCCTGGGAAAGGACAGTGGGCAAGGGCAGCCGTGGCAGGGACTCCAGCTGCAATGGCCTCCCTCGGCCGGGAGCTGCTGCGGAGCGTGGCGCATCTGTGGGACGGGGCTGCTCACCTCTCCCTGCTCTGCATCTCCAAAACCTTCTCCTCGCAGAGGTCTCCTGGTCCTGGAAAGCGAGCTCTGGGTTGGTGCAGAGTGTCTCTCCTCAGCCAGGAAACAGGGACCCTGGGACGGGTCCCCGCGGTTCCAGGGGCAGGAGTGTCGCTGGCACCGAGCCTGGTGCGCAAGCGGAGGTGGCTCCAGAGCAGGGCCTGGCTGGGTGGGCAACGGCCACTGTTCACTGCCCCCTCCCAAAATGAGGCCCCTCTCCAGAGCACCCCGGGGTGCTAACCCCTGCCCAGGGAGCGTTTGGGGTGGTGCTGAGATGGACACCTACCTTGGCCTTGCTGTTGGGCCACCAAGTCATGAAGATGCCCAGAGCCAGTACGGCCAACAGGCTGGGGGCGCAGGGCATCGCGAGCGTGCAGAGTGCCCAGGCGCCCAGGCCAGCGACGAAGAGCAGCAGCCTCAGCTTCCACTGCTCCATCTGGCACAGGGAACGCCAGCATCTCCTGCGGAGGTTCTGCGCGGTAAGGGGATGTGCCACGGGCTCAGCTGGGGAGGCCCAGGAACCCGCGGAGATCCACCGCGGGGAGGACAGGTTGGGGTGACGCCGAAGCGCCCCGCTCCTACCTGCTGGTTTGTTTTTTCTCCCATCTCGCTGGTTCGCTGGCTTGCATGCCGTTGAAATGACACCCGAGCCTCCCCGAAACCCGCTAACGTAAAAGCCTCCTTTGTGATGCAATACTGACGCGGCGTCAACGGAGAACCGCTGTCACGGCCACCCGGGGCTGGGCTGGCGCCCGAGATGGTGAAGCCTTCGGGGAGCGGTCGCCCCAGAGACCCCTCTGTCAGGGGCTGCCGGGAGGGCACGGAACCCGAGGGGGAAGGATGGGGAGTAGGTTAGACCAACGCGCCTCGAAGGAGCCCCACGGAGGAGCAGAGATCCCCCTGCAGCCCGGGGAGCCCACGGAGGAGCAGAGATCCCCCCGCAGCCCGGGGAGCCCACGGAGGAGCAGAGATCCCCCCGCAGCCCGGGGAGGACCCCACGCCGGGGCAGGCGGATCCCTGGAGGAGGCTGTGGCCCGTGGAGGCCCCGCTGGGGCAGCTGTTCTGGAGGGGCTGCACCCCGTGGAAAAATGACCCGTGACGGTAACTTTAAGGATCTCTCCCTGTCCTTATCCCAAACCTCGAGCCGTTTTTCTCTCTCCCTGTTCTCTCGGAGGGTGGGGGGAGCTTGGTCCCGAGCGGGGCTAAACTACACCACCAGGTTGGACGAGGCTTTGAGCAACCTGATGTGGTGGGCGATGTCCCTGCGCACAGCGTAGCGCTTGGACCAGATGACCTTCAGAAGTCCCTCCCAACCCAAACCGTTCTGTGATCGTGCAGTTCTGTGAGAACTTGACTAATTGCTGTCCCAGACCAAACAGACTCAACTTGGGGAAGATCAATTTAATTTATTGCCAAGGATCGTAAGAAACAAGAACAAAAGTAAAAACATCTCCCCACTCCACCTTCTTCCCAGTTTCAACTTGGCTCCTTCTTTCCCGCCTCTCCCCCAAGGGGCAAAGAGGGATGGGGAATGGAGGTTGCCATTCGTCCGTAACTCGTGGTGTCGCTGATCCCCTGCTCCAGCGTGGGGTCCCACCAGAGGGATACAGCCCTTCCCAGACTGCTCCAACATGGATTTTCCCCAGTTCCTGCTATAAAATGGCTCCTGGGTGGGCTCTCCTCCACGGGCAGCAGTGTCCTTCCGGGCACGTCCACTGCATGGGCTGCAGCATATCTGGGCACGGGATATCTGCTCTGGCATGGCACTCTCTGGGCTGCAGGTGGGCAGCCTGCTTTGTCGTGGTCTTCTCCATGGACTTGTCCCCGTTGTGCTGACAAATTTCTCTGCTTGGGGACAGCAGGTCCACGGGCTCTGGGAGGCCACTGCAGCCATTGTGTGTCAGCAGGATGTCACTGTGGGGGATGTCGCTTGGCACAGAGCTCTGGTGTCTGCAGAGGAGCTCTACCCGCATCACCCGGGTTGTGGAGTGCAAAAGCAGGGACTGGGAGAATGGAGAACCGCCCACTGTAGTGGAAGAGCAGATTTGGGAAGATCTGAGGAACCTGAAGGTGCACAAGTCCATGGGGCCTGATGAGATCCATCCGCAGGTCCTGGGGGAACTGGTGGTAGAAGTTGCTGGGGGGAGAATGGATGGAGAGCAGCCCTGAGGAGAAGGACTTGGGGGTGCTGGTGGATGAGAAGCTCAACGTGAGCCGGCAACGTGCGCTCCCAGCCCAGAACCCAACGGCACCCTGGGCTGCATCCCCAGCAGCGTGGGCAGCAGGGCGAGGGAGGGGATTCTGCCCCTCTGCCCCGCTCTGCTGAGAGCCCCCTGCAGCGCTGCGTCCAGCTCTGGAGCCCCCAACAGCAGAAGGCCGTGGAGCTGTTGGAGAGGGTGCAGAGGAGGCCACGCAGATGCTGAGAGGGCTGGAGCAGCTCTGCTGTGAGGCCAGGCTGGGAGAGCTGGGGCTGTTCAGCCTGGAGAAGAGGAGGCTCCGGGGAGAGCTGAGAGCGGCTCCCAGTGCCCAAAGGGGGCTGCAGGGAAGGTGGGGAGAGACTCTGCAGCAGGATGAGGGATAATGGTTTGAAAATAGATGGAGATAGATTTAGATCAGATATTAGGAAAGAATTTTTACAGTGAGGGTGGTGGAGCCCTGTCCCAGGCTGCCCAGAGAGGCGGTGGATGCCCCATCCCTGGAAACATTCCAGGCCAGGTTGGCCGGGGCTCTGAGCAACCTGATGTGGTTGGAGATGTCCCTGCTCCTGGCAGGGGGTTGGGCTGGGTGGCCTTTGAAGGTCCCTTCCAACCCATACCCTTCTGTGAGTCTACTTGGTGGTCACCACTGCAGGGTTGGAAGGGTGGTGGCAGAGGAAGCGCAGAGGAAGAGTTCTCCGGCTTCAGCACACGCGGGCACGCGTCCGCCTCCGGCCGTGGGAGCTGGTGGCATTGCCTGCGCTGTTGCCATGGGGTTGCCATGGTATTTGTATCTGCGGTTGCCGTGGAGATAGGAGGAGACTGGGAGTGGGGGCTGCTGCCAGGGCTGCCAGGATGTCCCCCGGACCCCACACGGAGGAGCTGGAGGCCTGACCAACCTCTGGTGTCCCAGGTCGTGGCTGGACCAAGGCGTCAGGAGGGTGGTGGCTGGGCTGGGCGAGGAGGGACAGCTCAGGGTCTGCGGGTGTGGGCTGAGCTGGGATCAACCAGCAGGGACATGGCAGTAGATAATTTGTGGAGGACCCTGTTGGCTTGTAGGACACCCCAGCCAGCCCTCCCCACTGCCTGCTTGGCCCCGTTGGAGATGGAAGAGCTCCAGAACCCAGCGAGGTGAGCAGTCTCCTCACCAGGGACCACCAGATGGCCAAAGAAGAGCACATCCAGCCCCGTGTTGGGTGCTTTCCTGCTGATCTTCAGGGCCTGATCTCCCATCCCCTTCCAGCTTTGGGGACCTACTGCTCCCGAGGGCTGGGGAGAGATGGGGTGCTGGTGGAGAGCACCCGCGCCGGGGCGGTGGTGATCCTATCGGGGTACCCTGCATCGCTAGCGCTCGTCCCACCTCCTATTGACAGCCCCCAAAAAACACCCCAGCACCACGAATCTTCCTCCGCTGTCCCACCCACGGCTCGGCACCCACCCACCCCTACCCCTGCCGTTGTCAGGGGTTCGGGGCCTGCCCCTGTAGGTGGTGGGGCTGGGGGGGGGGGACCCCCACTCTTTGGGGTGCTTATGGGGGGCCCGCGGGTGTTTCTCCAGCTCAGGTTGGCCGGCCTGAAGATGGCAGCAAGAACATGCCGCATCCCCTCTCCCCGCTTCGAAGGAGTTGGGGACCTGCTCCATCCAACCCTCCTGGCGCCACCGCCACCCCCCAGCCGCCTCTCCTGGCATCCTCTCCTCGCTTCTTCTACGCCGCTCCGGCGCGACGCAACTTCTTCTTCTGCTCTTTCTTGGTGCCCCTCAAAACATCTGCCGGCGACTCCGGAGCTGCGGTTGGTGTCCTCCTGCGTCACCGCGACCCTCCAGCCCTGCTCCCTGGCAGAAGTAAGTGGGCGCCTTTTCTCCCTCCGAGCAGCCCCACGCTGGGATGCTCGAAGCCGTTCCCGAAGCACCGCTCCCTAGTGATGGGAGAGGTGCTATTAATAAATCCCGTCGGATTTTATCGCTTCTCTCCGTGCCAATGAAGAGGGTGGGTTTGGGGAAGAGGGGGGGAGGCGGCGGGGAGGGGGGGAAACCTGCTTCTCTCCAGCGTTTCGTAGCGACCGGCTCGCCCTCGGCTGCAGGAGCATGGGATGGCTCAGCAGGCTGTTCAGCCAGCTTTCCTGTAAGTCCCGGGGCTGGATCCGCCGAGGGCTCAGGGGGGGCTTTGGGGGTTCATTTTTGGCACGGATTAGCAGGGGGAAATGGTTACCTTGCTCCCTGGGGGCTACGGGGGCCCAAACTTGTGTGGAGCACACGCACCTCCTTGCGAGAGCATGGGTGAGGTGGGAGCGGGGCGAGGGGATGGAGAGGGAAAGGGGTGGCGGAGGAACGGGGCGCGCAGGGCTGGTGCGCGTCCCTGGCTCCGTGGAGCCGCGGCAGCGAGCGAGGGGTCCCTGGAGCCGGTGGTCTCTCCCTTCCCCGGCTTCCCCCTGCCCCTGGCCGGGAGATGTCGGCCCACGCGGGACGCGGGAGGTAGCTCCGTCCATTTTGGCGATATTTAGGGGTTTGAATAGCTTGGCTGGCTTCGGGCAGGAGAGTGGGCGCGCGCTGTCAGCGCTGCTCTCCGCGCGTGGGAGAGCTGCCGCGGGAGCTCCGGGCATCGCCGGCGGCTGCGCTGGGCTGGGAAGAGGGCGGCGGTGGCTGACCCGTGTCCGTCCAAAGCTCTCCTGGCCCCTGAGGGGGTCTCGCTCGTGGCCAGAAGCTTTTTGGTCTCTCGGGGTGCAGCGAGATCCTGCTGCCTCTCCGTGCCCCGCTGCCGTGGGGATGGTCCCAGTTTTCCAGCGGCCGTGTCCAGGTTGTGCCTGGTGTCGCTCCCAGGCATCCCACCTCGAGGCGGGGGGTTAATTTGGGGGCAGCAGGGCAGCTGAGCGGAGGAGGAAGGGTTGGGAAGGAGACGGCTGAGACCTGTCTGTGATCGAGGCAGGGAGAGACCCCGCTGTGCCGGTGACGGTGTGCGGCCGCCGGTGGGGTCACCCAGCGTGGACCTCCTGAGTGGGGGGATCCCCGGGGGGCTGCAGCTCCTGTCCGGGATTTGGGGAACTGCCCTCACCGCTTCCCTATTCCCGTTCGACACGGAGGTGCCCACCACCATCCCCGCCGCCCCTTGGGGTCAGGGTCGCGTCTTTTGGGGGCCTGGGTGGCCGACCTCCATCTCCAGCCGTGGAGGGGGTCCTCGGAGGAGCGTTAAAGCCGAGCGTTAAAGGGGGGGCCTGGCGCACCCCCGGAGCAGGGAGGTGCTGCTGTGGCCCGCGGGTGTGACGGTGCCGGATGGTTGCCCCGTGACTGCGAACGTCGGCCCCGGGGCGGCTCTTGCACCATCCTCCTTCCTGCCTCGGGTTCTTCCGTGGTGCTGGGACGTCCCCGGCTGCGTGGTTTTGGGGCCGGGGGGACATACACGACCCCCGCGGCGGGGTGCTCGCCGCGGGCAGCCTGCCAGCTCCTCCCAGATACGAGCGGGACAGGCCGGAACGTCGGCTGCCTCGGGCTCCCTGCCCAAATTCCCGACTGATTCCAAGACCTGCCCCAACCCGCCCACGGGGCCGAAGTGGGAAAGACTGGGGTGGGCAGGTGAAGGAGTCCCGGGCCTTCCTCTCCTGCCTCCTCTTCCTCCTTGGCCTTGGCATCACCCGGCAGCCCCAGCGAGCCCTTTCCGGAAGCGGGCGGCGAGGAGGAGTGGTTTTACCCCCCCCTCCACTCCCCGGTACCAAGCCGTGGGACACGCACCCATCGGGCCAACCCTCCCCACCGGCGACGCCACCGCCTGTCCCCGCTGCCGCCGGGGCCGAGGAGGAGCGGGGCCGGCCCGGGGGGCGGGGGGGACGAAGGCAGCTCAAACCAAGGTGAGACCCTCTGCCCGCTCTTGGGGTGGGAACGCTTGGGTGCCAGGGGGAGAATTAGCGGGTGGGTGCACCCAGCCCCTCCCCGACGCCCTTCCTGCGCCGCGGGGACACGCGGCAGCGCTGCCGGGGCGTTCTGGAGCTTGGGGACACGAGGGCAGGGTGCAAGGCTCCCCCCGGCACTCCCCACCCCGCAGCCGGCGCTCGGGAGGTGCCGGGGCTCTGCTATCTCCTGCCGGCGTCAATGTTTGCCCAGCGGCGGGGCGGTTCCGCCGGCATGGCACGGCGCCCGGCACCGCGCTCCGGGGAGGAAAACCGGGAGCGTGTCCATCGGGGGTTTGACGCGACGGCCCCCTGCGCTTTCGGCGGGAGTTCGGTGCTGCCGGCGACGCGTCGTCCCGCTCCCGGATCCTGTGGGATGGGGACATCCGGGGATGAGGCGCCGGCGTTAGGGCTGGGAGGCGAGGAGAGGCCAGCGCTGGTGGCTGGGCCCGAGCGTGGCGTGGTCTGGGGGCTTCGTGGGCACGGTTGGTGCTGCGAGGGTCCTCCACCCCCGTCTCGACCCGAAACCCGAAACCGGGCCCAGCACGGGGGGGTGTCCAGGTTTCCGGGACGAGGTGGCCATCGCGGCCCTGAGGGATGTTGGGGAGGGGACAGCCAGCTGGGGATGGGGGTGACAGCGGGGTTTGGGCGCAGGAACACCCCAGGAACGGGGTCCGAAGCCCACCCATCCCCATTCCGTGGGAGGAATCGCCTCCGGCTGCTCCGCCGGCGTCAGCGCAGGCAGGGGGGATGCTGCGACGCGCGCACACGCGTGTGCGAGGGCACAGGTGTCACCGTCCCCGAGCTCTGCGTTTCCATGCCTTCGCGCTCGGCTGTTCCGAACACCCAGGGTACCGGCTCTTCGGGGGGCTGGGAAAGCGGCGCCTGAATCATCCGGCTTTTTCCCCGGCGGAGTTATTACTCACGAGGGGCAGACGGAGCGCGCAGCGTTTCGTGCAAAGCGTTGCTTGCGGTTCGTTAGCGCCTTGCTCGTTACCGACCCCGCGCGATGCCCACGTCCCCTCCGCCGAGGCATCCTGGCATGCAGGAGGGGTAAAAACCGGGATGCTTGGCACTAAAATCCCAGGGAGACCTTTCCCTAGGGAACTACAGGGGGGAAAATGAGGTTTTTTTCCCTAGGAAAATCCTCCCGAGGGGTGGCAGTGCCTCTGGCTGGGTTGTGTTTTCCCCTGCGATGAGGCCAGGGGGGACAGGGCCGGTGGCCACGGTGGCATCGCGACGAGGCCACCCCAGCTCCGTTTGGGGAAGTGGCTTCAAAGAGGGAACAGGAACCCGACGGATGCATCGGAGAGCCCGCTCCCGTCGGCCCCCGGGGAAGCCTCCTTGGGCTTTTCGTTTTGGGGCGGTTTGCTGTGTTTCGTGTTAAAAACGGCTAAAAATAATTTTAGCAGAACTCTGGTTCCTGCAGGGAAAAACCCAGCAGCCATGTCCTGGCTGGGGAGGTTTCTCCTCACCAGTAACCACCAGTAAGGCAGGTTAGCTGGTGCGCCGGGCCGAACTGGGATGGCCCCGCTGTGCGGAAAGGCGCCGCAGAGGGAAGGAAGTGCTGCGGATCCGGGGAACGGGCAGCGCGGCTGCTCCGCGCGCTCCGGAGGCCGCGGCTTGGCTGAGCGAAGAGCCACTTGACGAGCACCTTGGGGACAAAATCCCGGGCGTTTTCAGGGTGGGAGCCATTTCATCCCGGGAGAACTGGAAACCAGCGGAAGCGTCCACTTTGCTTCTTCAGAGCGGGGATGCCCTGCGCCGCGGAGGTGATTTCCGCGGGGGTTTGCAGCATCTCGGCCCGGTTTAGGGTTGCGGGAGAGCGCTGCCTGCCCCCTGCCCCTGTCCCGGCCGGGCAGGGATTGGGGTGCGCGCCCCGCCTGGCCCCCGGCCCGCTGCAGCTCCATCGATTTCCATCTCAGCGGGAGCGCTGCCGCGGGCAACCTGACCTCGCGCTCGCGTCCGGAGCTGGCTCCGTCCGGCACGTATAGCCCGGGGTGCTCTGCTTCGGAGCCTCCTGCAAGCTGCAGCATACCCGGGCGTGCTGCACATGTGGCCACGCTGCACACCATGCCGCGCTGCACGCCGTGCCGCATGGCACACGCGGCCACGGCTGCGCGCTGCGCCGCGTACCCTGCCGCGCTGCGCGCCCTCCGTGCCACCTCGCACGCCCGCCCGCGCTGCACGCTGTGCTGCACTGCACGCGCTGCCACGCTGCATGTGCTGCCACGCTGCATGTGCTGCCACGCTGCACGCTGTGCCATGTCGCGCACCCTGCCACGCTGCACACCTTGCAACGCTGCGCATCCTGCCGCACCGCGCGCTGTGCCGTGTTGCACAACTTACCACCCTGCGCCCCTTGCCACGCCGCATGCCCTGTCACGCTGCACGCAGTGCCGCGCCGCATGTGCTGCCACGCTGCACGCCGTGCCATGCCGCGCACCCAGGCACACTGCACGCTCTGCCACGCTGCACGCCGTGCCACGTTGCGTGCCTTGCCGTGCTGCACACCCAGCCACGCTGCACACCTTGCGACACTGCACTCCCAGCTGTGCTGCACACTCTGCCACGCTGCACGTCTTGCCACGCTGCATGCCTTGCGACACCGCACGCCTTGCGACACCGCACGCCTTGCTGTGCTGCATGCTGTGCCACGTTGCACACCCAGTCCCGTTGCACACCCAGCCACGTTGCACACCTTGCACGCCCACCCACGCCGCCCACCCCGCTCCCCCTGCACGCAGGGCATCCCCCCCATCCCGGCCGGGTGCTGCTGGCGCTGCGTTAGAGCTGGGAAAGGCCGGCTGCTGGGTTGGGGGGGGTGATTGGGGGCCCCTTCCCTGCTCTGGCCCGCATGGCAGAGGAGGAAGAGGAGGAGGAAGAAGGGGGATTGCCTTCACCTCCCTCTGCTGCTACAGCCAGAGGCGAAATACCTGCCCGCCGCCGCGGGATCCGGCCTGGCCCCGTGGGGCCCCGCGTCCCGCAGAGGGGAATTTCCACTTGGCAGCAACCGGAGCGTTTTCCTCCCTGGTTTTATCTCCAGAGGCCGAAGCACGCAGGGATTTCAGCCGGGAAATCCCCCAGCCACCATCCCCGAATCCTTGCGGGGAGGGCAGGGGGTGCTCGACCTGCCCGCAGCGCTGGGATGGGGGGACCCCAAACGAAGCTGGCCCCAAACTGCAAGAAAACCTCGAGTTAAAAAAAAAAAAAAAAAAAAAAGCAGAAATCCCCCGATTTAGGGGAGTTCAGGGGGAATAAACGCGGAGGTTTGGCCTGAGCTGCATGTGACAGCACGCGCTAGAAGGGACGGACGAGCGAGACAAACTAAATGGCATTAAATCCATTTCCCCCAAAAAGGGCTGAATTCCCCTGGGAAATGCGAACTTCCCACTGGCGGGACCGCGCAGCCCGGCTGGCTGTGAGGGAAATCTCATGGGGTGAGCCGGCGACGGCGCTAACGAACCGATTTGGTGGGTTTGGGGTTTGGTTTTTTTGGAAGCTGTCGCCGCGCGGTGTGACGGTGGCAAAGGGCTTTTCCAGGCTGCGGCTTGAAATTCCCGGTCGGGTCAGGGAAAAGGGCTCGGGTGGGCACTGGAGGAGCTGCGGCTTGGCACCCTCCCGGGGGATTTCTGCCAAAAAAAAAAAAAGCAGGAGTTTTGGAGGAGATGAGTTTCCTTCGGAAAGCTGAGGTGATTGTAAGTGGAATTGGTGTAAGCACCCAGAAACCGGTGCCCTGCCCGCCGTGGGGACCCCGACGAGCATCTTGGCGCGGTGATGCCGGCTGCATCCCGCAGCCGATGCCCGGCGCACAGAAGGGGGTTTCCACCCCAGCCCCTCTCTTTTCTCCTTTCCCTTCCCGAAACGAAGCGGGAGGAGCATCTCCCGTAATTCCCCTGGGTTGCCTGGCGACCGGGATGCTTAGCGACCAGGACCCCCTGCCGTGCCAAAAAATGATGCTGCGAGCCCTCGCCCGCTCCCCTTCCTTCTCCCGCAGAAAGGTTCCCGGGAAATACGCCCACCCTGTTCCTGGGAAGCTGTTTCTCCTCCCGGAGGGGAGGCTCTGAGTGCTGCTTGGGTTATTTTTAGCCTGCAGGCGTGGCGGGAGCGTGGGTGGTTTGGTTTTGGGGAAGGTTGAGCCCCCCCAGCCCACCCCAGCCCCTTGCCCTGGGGATGCTGCCTCAGCCCCGTTCTTCCCGGAATGTGAAGCATCTCCAGCGCCCCCCCTACCACTGCCCTCAGGGGTTTTCAGAGCCCCCCCCCAGGCCTGATTTTGGGAGCTTTTCCAGGCTATTGGCGCATTGAACTCCTTTTCCTTACGCCGGAGTCACGTCGCTCTTGGCTGGAGCAGTGTCAGACCCATCTGGGGTTGCGGATGCGTGAGAAAAAACACAGATGAATTGATGATCCCGTTATTAATTGGAAAAATGAATGGGAGCCCTGGGACGGCCATTATGATACAGGATTTGGGGTGAAGCCCTCTTCCTGCAAAGCCTGGAGCATCCTTTCCCCCCGTGGGCGCGGGACTGGAGCGGCGCGGGGAAGCCGACGGCCGCGGCGTGGCCCGAGGGGCGACGCTCGGGTAGTTTTGGCAGGAAGATCTCCAGAAGGGATTGTCGCGGCATCCGAAACCCGGGCTCATCTCCCGCTGAACCGTTCCTCCCCAGATGGTCCTGCCTCATCCCCTCATCCCTGCTTCCAGATAAACAGCGCTTGCTCTGCGCCGGGAACACCGAGATCTTTTCCCCCGTGCCTGAGTCAGCCCCTCCAGCTGAGCCGCCGCGCGCGTGGGCTTTGACGGCAGCTCGCCGCCTTGCTGTCGCGAATTCCCCGGCAGCACGTCGCTGGCACCGGCCGGCTCACCGGCTGTTCGGGCACCGGTCGTGGTGGCAGCGTCGGGATGGGAGATGGGATGCGGGGAGACATGGGATGCAGGGGGAGATGGGATGCGATGGGAGATGGGATGAAGGAGGAGATGGGATGCAGGTGGAGATGGGATGCAG
>WHYT01017647.1:14363-34468 GCA_009806455.1 Tetrax tetrax
GGGGAGGGGGGGGGGGGGGGAGGGAGGGAGCACCCGGGGCGGAACCTGTGGTCCTGTCGCAGGGCCTGGCGATGGTTTAAAATAGAGGGGGGCAGGTTCAGAGCAGACATTGGGGAAAAATGTTTTACGCCGAGGGTGGTGGAGCCCTGTCCCAGGCTGCCCAGCGAGGTGGTGGATGCCCCATCCCTGGAAACATTCCAGGCCAGGTTGGCCGGGGCTCTGAGCGACCTGATCCGGTTGGAGATGTCCCTGCTCCTGGCAGGGGGTTGGACTGGGTGGGCTGTAACGCTCCCTTCCCACCCAAACCAGTCTGGGACTCTGAACCTTAGAGTGGTTAGAACCTCCCCGGCGGGGCGGGGGAGCTGGCGTCGTCGCGGGGCTGTGAACGGGGCCGTGCAGGGCGGGCCCTTCGGATCCGAGCGGGATTTCACGGTGACCGCTGCTGCTCCTCCTCAGGACGTGAGGCTGAAGCGGCGCTGGGCTGTGGGACCGACACCGGCTTTGTTGCCGGGGCTGATGGCAGAAGCTTCTGCTGTTCTGTGGGACGAGGCCACTCCCAAGCCTCAGCTGAGCTCTTTATTTGCAGCCACATAAGGAATTCTGTAGCGATAGCGGCGTTGTCATGGGAACACGCGTGTTTCTCACAGCTCGCTTGCAGCCTCGCTACAGGGGAGACAACCAGTGCTCCCAGTGTGGTGGCGCCTTGTACTGGCCCTTGGACGCTGGGGAACGTCTCCGGTAGATCTCTGTGGCCCGGGGACGCGACGGTGAGCCTCGGAGGCTGAGGCAGGCCCTGCCCCTGGCTTGCAGGGCTCTCGTTAGCTCCGCGTCTCAGGGCCGCCTTCCTGAAGGGAGCGTGCGGTAACGGGAATGTGCCCCCCCCTCCGCCGTGCTCTGGGGAAGCTCCGCAGCTTCAGCCGCGTCCAGGGAGGAGAAGCAGACAGGGAGGTGTCAGGACCCTTCCTGCAGAGGGAGAGAGGCGGTTCCTGAACAGCGAGGGTGGTTTTTTGGGTGGGTTAGGCAGGAAGTCAGGGTGAAATGATGCGGTTCGGGGGTCAGGAAACAGAGGCCTGCTGCGCTGGTGTGTCTGCGTCCCCTGGGAGGAGGAGGAGGCCCTCCACCTTCACAGCTCGCTGCCTCTTTACCAGGCAAAAGATGTGTCAAGCGGTCTCCTTCCCGGTTCAGTTCAGCGTATCGCTGTGTTTCCCTCGGAGCAGACCGCTTCCTCCGGAGGAGGAGGAGCGCGCTGGCGGGGCTGGCTCTGGGGCAGCCCGCTGTGGCGCTGCCTCGGCTGAGCGTCAAAGCCGTGTGGGCTTCCCCGGGGAAGAGCAGGGCGTGCCGGCGCGGGAGCTCCTCTGCAGCTCGTGTTTTTGCAACCTGGTCCTGAAACGCGCCGCGGGGGCGTGCCGAGCGCCTCGCCGCCGGCCGGCCGGGGGAAGAGCTCGGGCAGCCTCTCCCGGGAATCGAACGGCACCCTGCTCCTCCCTGCCTGGGCACGGTTAGGAGCAGCGGGTCCGTGCAGGCTGCTTCGTTACGGGTAGCTGGGATGTTTCGTGTGTGCCTGGCGCGTTCCTGTGTGCTCCCTGAAATGGCTGCGGCCCTGTCCGTCTCGGGACTGGCGCAGGAATCCCGCTGGAGAGCAGCGTGCCGGGTTCCCCCGGTGCGGCGGGGCGTGAGCGTCCCCGAAACGTCCAGGCTTCCGCCCGGGCTGCGAGCGGGCGCCCCGCGGTGGGTAGCAGCGCTGCTGTAACAGGCCTGGCTGCGGGAGCTGCGGTGCCTTCTGATCTCCGCCGATTCCTGAAAGCCCTGGTCGCTTTTGTGGCCACGCTTCCGGCAAACGCCTGGCGCTTGGCAATTTCAGTCTCCTGGAACGTACGACCGGAGTGGGGGGGGCTGTCTGCGTGTGGCTGCTGCTGGGAAGCTGTCTCCTCAGCCCGTCTCAAGACCGGACGAGGCTTTTGCTCTTTGGGTCGTTAGTGAATCACCGGGAGGAAGGCTGGAGCACAGCTGCCTCGCTGGCGTTGTGGGCACCGCAGCGACCGGCTGAGCCTTGCTGCTGCCCCGGGTCGGGGCCGCGCAGTAGAAAGCCCGGCCTGGCGCCGCCCCGACGCGGCTCGGCGGGCCTCTGAACCCGAAGCTGTTCGTCTTTCTCACGTTGCCGATGAGAGGGTTTGTTTCAAGCAACGCTCGTGTCCGGATCGCACGAGTAAACTGACTTTGTGCTAAACGGTGGCTGTCACGGAGCGCTGGTGTGGCGGATAAATGGGACTGGGATGGATGGATGGCTTGGCAGGATTACAGCAGCTGCAGAGACGGCTCGTTAGCGTCAGTCACCTACTTAGTGTTTACGGCTTAAACTGTCGCGTCAGCTCAGGCTGCCAGGCGAGACGCCTGCAGGATGGCCGCTGCCCAGGCAGCGCGTGTGCGTGCGAAACGCTGCGAAGCTTAACGAGCGCGCAGGCACGCGGCGTCTCTGAGAGAGCGGATGAAGCGCCCTGGCTGTGCTCCTGCGTCCCTGACCCGAAGGCAGACCTCCGCTGCCCTGCGGTGACTCTGAACCTGCCGCAGGCTGAGTCCCCCCCTCTGCTCCCTCTAGGCTGAGGCAGAAGTGGCGTCTTTGAATCGGCGTATCCAGCTGGTGGAGGAGGAGTTAGACCGGGCCCAGGAGCGCCTCGCCACAGCTCTGCAGAAGCTGGAAGAGGCGGAGAAGGCCGCGGATGAAAGCGAAAGGTGAGAAAGGGCCGCTGCTCTCGCTCTGTCAAACATCTCGGACGTGTTCCCGACTGAGGGTCTGGTGCCATCAACCTCTTGGCCTTCCGGAGGGTGGGAAGTAGCTACCGCATCAAGGCTGGGCGTGGGAGTTGGTACTCACTTACGCAGAGCAGCCCAAACAACGCTCCTGGCCTTCAGGGAGTATCTTGGAACCTGAGGCTACGGAGCAAGCGGGTGCTGCGCGCTGCTGTGCGTCCCCGCCTCCGGGGAGGAGAGCTCAGCGGGTTCTGGGGCGCCGGTGACGTGTAAAGGTGGCTGCCAGCGAGGACGCCTCTCTTCCCGCTGCCTCTGCCAGCATCCCCCCCTCTGGCCGATGTCCCCTGACCCGGCGGTGTGGTTCTGGGGGGAGTGGTCCGCTTCCCGCTGGCCGACGTGCTTCACCGGTGCACGCGCAGTGGTGAGCAGCCTGGCCCCGCTGATGTCCTGCCGTAAAGACGGACTTGGCTTTTCCTGCGTTCCGGCCTGGAATGTGCTTGGCTCAGCGGTGTGGCGTCCCTAAGACAGCCTGGCTCGTTCCTCTCGGTGCAGGAGCCCGATGAGCTGCTGGAGTAACGCTCCGAGGAACAGCTAATCCTAAGCAATCGCGGCGGCCGTGTTTGCGTGAGCCCACCCTCGGCACTCGGAGGTGTCGCGGCTCGTAGGGAAGCAACGCGGTCCCGGGGGAGCACTGCTAACGCTCTGAAACTCGTTACACCGCTCGTTATGGGATTGCTTTATACATCTCCCCTCCCTTTGCTTTCTTTTGGGCAGAGGCATGAAAGTCATTGAAAACAGAGCTCTGAAGGACGAGGAGAAGATGGAACTGCAGGAGATCCAGCTCAAGGAAGCCAAGCACATTGCAGAGGAGGCGGACAGGAAGTATGAGGAGGTGAGACACGTGGGTGCTCTCGGCCAGCTGGCCCTGGCCAGGAGCGGTGGCTCCTCTTCCTGCTGACAGGGCTTTTCCTTTGCAAACCTGGGGGAGAGCCTGGCTCTCAGCAGAGCCACACCAGTGTTCCCCTTAGCCAGAAGACTCCAGAGACTCCTGCAGGCCTTCCCTTTGTGCCTTGCAAAGCCTGCAAGTACAAAATCCTCTTCCTGCCTCTTAACTCCAGTTCTTCCTTGCAGGTTGCTCGGAAACTGGTGATCATAGAAGGAGATCTGGAGCGTACTGAAGAGAGAGCTGAGCTTGCAGAGTCGTGAGTAATCTGCTTGCATGTAACTGGCACGTCTACCTCTGCATGGGAACTAACACAGCATTTCCAACCTTGTTACACAAGGCCTGAGGCACAGGGTGGGTTTAGATCCTCAGATAAAAAACTTGGAAGCACTCTCCTGCTCGGAACAGGATTCGATCCACTGAGGATGTGGAGTTTGCAATGTGGAGATGCTCTGCCCCTTTGCACGGTTATCGAGGCCAGAGACTCCTCCTCCGCTCGGTATTCACAAGCACTGCTTTGTGTCCTCACACCTCGCTGCGCGGCACCTGAGCGCACAGCACCTGGCCTGAAGCGGCAGCGAACTGGAGGGGCACGCAGGGTGTCCTGCGGCTGAGGTTGGGCCCTGGCCTCTCAAAATACTCCCAGTTAGCACTACACGCTTCTGCACCGATGAGCAGCAAGCTGGACTTCCTCCGCTCGGAGCCCACGTGCAGATTGTGGTGCTTGGGCTCCTTTCACGGGTCTGGCGGAGCTGGTCAGGGCCGTCCTGTCCTCCCGGCCTTGTTTAACAAAGTTAGCGCGTGCGCAGCAGTAGCGTTGTGCTTCCTGCCCAGACATGCATGTCATGACCGTGACTTTTTTGTGTTTTTCCCCTACTCCCTTTTTTGCTCTGCGGTATTGTGTTATTGGTGCTCCTTTTGACCCTTGCCCCCACCTGGCTTGTGCCATCGTGTGACCGTCACTAACAGTCGTTGCCGGGAGCTGCAGGAGCAGATCAGAGTGATGGACCAGAACTTGAAGTGTCTGTCTGTTGCCGAAGAAAAGGTACTAACCTTTCCCTTCTTGAACCATTAAACCAGAACTCTTTTGGTCTTCTTGCTACGTTCCTTCCCTCAGCTTCACTGCGTCTTTCTCCTGGAATGTTCTCTCCTCTCTGCCCATAAATATTCCTGTCTGAGTGGTGGTGGCTGTCCATCTGTCCATCAGAACAGCTTCCCTCCTCACAGCGAACTACACGTGCAGTTTCTACTTGAAGACTCCAGGTCTGGCAGAACTCTGTGTCCACACCTCAGCTGCTCAGCTCAGTGCCCTGCACACGTGCTGGCAGAATTCTTAAAATACGAACTTGGACGTGCGAAGGGAACTTGCTTTCTGCACAAGTGCCTGAAAGCAGGGTCCCATCCTGTCTGACCGCAGACCATCTCCTAAAGAACTTCCTGGCCTTCCCTGCACATGGATTCACTTCTTGTCTCTCCTGTCTTTCCCTTCCACTTCTTTTCCTTTTTTTTTTCCTCCCCTCTTTCTTTATGAAACCCCACAGTAAATGTTCCGAGCTGGAAGAAGAGCTGAAGAATGTCACCAACAATCTCAAGTCTCTTGAGGCTCAGGCTGAGAAGGTAGGGCTGCTTGTCCAAGGGCCAGAAACATTTCTGTTTTGCTGCGGGGGTGTGTGACAGCAGAGCACCCGCTGGGATAGAAATGATGCAACCGCAGCCTTAGGCAAGCCAGGAGAGCCGTGCTTGCTCTGCTGGGAGCGCCGGCGGATTTCAGCGCAGGGCCGGTGTTGCCCGTGGAAGCCAGGGGTGCGGGAAGTCTGGCCGCCCTTTCCTGCCTCGAAGCAGACTCGATCAGCCGAGGCGTTCGCGCTGCTGGGATGAGAATTTTTCTGTGCCCAAGTCTGTGTTACCTGCGTGATGTGGGACTTGCTGCCTGACCCAGTTCTGTTGGACTAGAGTAGGAGTGTGAACAGTTCCCAGTTGGAAGTTTCTGTGGGCATGTGCAGTGCAGTGAGGGGTTTGAAGTCTCCCTCTGTAGCTGTGGGCTCTCCGCAGTGGGAGATGCCTGGGGCTGCCGATTGCTGACTCCTCTCCTTTTCTGCAGTACTCTCAAAAAGAGGATAAATACGAAGAAGAGATCAAGATCCTGACTGATAAACTCAAAGAGGTGAGTGACCGTGTCAGGATGGCCCAGCTGGGTGAGAGATGACTGGGGAGAGACGGAGGGCGGGAGACTTTGTGTCCTCAGGACGACGCCTCTGCGGTCCTTTGCCGTTGTACTAACCGGCGCGCTTCTGTCTGGCAGGCAGAGACCCGCGCTGAATTCGCTGAACGGTCTGTAGCCAAGCTGGAGAAGACCATTGATGATTTGGAAGGTACATTCTGGGGGTGGGAAGCCAAAGAATATGTGGTGAGGGGGGGGAGCTGAGGAAGGCTGTCTCTCAGATAGATGGAGAGTGGAGACACTGCTCTTCTCCTCAGTACTTGGAGCGTGACCTAACTCAGCTTCCACGGTGAGGCTTGGTGCCTCTGGGCTCGAGTCGTGCCCTGTGTTTCCGCTCTGAAAAGCGTTCCCTGGCTGTGCTGTGGCAGGCCTCAAGCTCTTGATCCAAACGCCCTGCCGTATCTCACTGATAGCGAGCGCGGCTGATTTATCTTGGTTGTGACGTCCTCAGGAATGGAACTGGATTTCTGTGCTCCAGCTTACCCAATTGAAGGAGTGGCATAGGAAAAATAGGCCTGAACTCAACGGGAATTGGTTCCAGTGAAATATTTGTGTGCAGAATCTCATGCACGTGGCTGGCTGCTGCAGACAGCGTTGCTGCAAGTCAACCGCAGCAGCAGTGAGTCTTGAAAAAGCCCCTAGGAAGACTTAGGACTCCCCAGCGTCAGTCCTGGTTCAAGATTAAATCACCAGAAGCCCCACCCGTGCAGCGTGGTGGCCGGCCTGTGCCAAGGATGGGTTCCTTTCCTCCTGCCCTTCCTAGTTTCACAGTACTTCAGGAACACTCCTGAGGCCTGCCGTCGCAGAATCCTCGCCCGCTCCAGGCTGCGGAAGGAGAAGGTTCCAGCTCCTTCCCTTAAATCTGAGGCTGTGGCTAGATTCTGTGGATAGCTGTGGTGGTGCTGGTAAACCAAAACTCTTACAGGCCTCCTGCCTTGACCATGCCCTGTGCCTCTGTGGTTTTTTAGTGCCAGGTCTTGGAGATTCAAAGCCACATCCTGCTGTCTGGAGTCGCTCAGGAGGCTTTTTATCTAGAAAGAGCAGTGGTGGCAGCTGAGCTGTTCCAGAACCGCAGCCGAGCAGCAATCTGAGCCACCGCATGATGCGGGGCAAGCTCTTCTTGGGAACTGCAAAAACTACAACTCCCTGCATGTTCCCCTTGAAACACGTTGGTCCAGAGTTGGCTCCAGCCTTGCGGCCGAGGTGACCTAGTTTATGACAACTGACAAAGTTCTCTGGGCGCTGTGGAGCCGTTAACGTTACTGTAGCGTGGCCCAGGCAGCCGGAGCCGGGAGGAGCCTGTGCCAGCCCTGATGCTGATCAAGGAGTGCATCAGTAGGAGCTCCACCACTGCCTCCTCCCCTGCGGGCGGGCGATCTGCCCGTCTGCTCCGCGGTCAGATGGAAAACACAGGAGTGGCCTGTCTGTTGGGCTCGCCCTGCCTACCTGTGTGCTGCAGCAGGGAATTCCCCCGATGCCCGGACGCGACTGACTGCTCCCAAGCAGGTTTTTGTGTTCAGGCTGAAGGCGCGAACAAGGCACCTCAGCTGATCTGTGCCTGACTCGGGCGTAGCAATCTTCGCCCGGCCGGAGTGGATGGAGTCGCCCTTCCCTGCTGCTCCTGTCACTGGTTCTTGCTGACCTCGCTGGGCAGCTTGTTCTCCCAAGCTGATGTGGTTTGAATCCTTGGCTCTGCTCCCCTCGGAGCTGGCTTGTAATCCTGGAAGGCGCTCGCTGGTCAGACTGTCCTCGGGCTGTTGGAACCCTCCCGTTCATTGTTGGGAACTAATCCGGAGTCCCGATGGCTCCACATCCAACTTCATTTTCTACTGTTCATGAATCCCCATACTGCTTTTCCTGCCCCACGGTGCTGGAAGAACTCTTCTGCCTTCCCTCATTGTTTCCCTTTTGTTCTCCTCCTAAACCTCTTCTAGATGAGCTCTATGCCCAGAAACTGAAGTACAAAGCAATTAGTGAGGAACTGGACCACGCCCTGAATGACATGACTTCCATGTAAATATGAGCTGGCTGGTGTTTGCCTCTTGCTTTAGCAGGCTAGACTGCCAGAGCTTGCTTGGTTTGCTGTGATTTTCGTAGTTGGAGAATCAATGGTGCCGCGTTGTCCAGGTTACTTCTACAGATCTCTGCCTCGCGGATTGCGGAGGCTTCCCCGCAGCATGCCGTGCTCTAACCCTAGGTCCTTGTGATCTGCATGCGTAACACCGAGTGCTGTGCTGGCCTGACAGGGTTCTGACTTGAACTCTACGAGAGCAATTCCCAGTCCCACTGGAAAAGGCTCCCTAAGGTAATGAGGCTTAGTTGCCTGCTGGAGCCACTGGGCCATGGTCTCGGGATTCCTCCTGGAAGAGGCTGTGGATAGTGCTCGAGTGGATTCCGTAGGAATTGCCTTAACAGGCTTGAGATGGGCTGGATCACGAACTGATCTGTGGAAGTAGCTGAACTCCTGTCTTTCTGCAACTTTGCTACTCGGCTTTTTGTTCGGATTTGCAGTGGGGTCTGCTAACAACTGCTCCGTGCAGTCCCTAGCGCTAACTGCGGAGAAGCCAGATGTTTGCACTGCAGAGGAAGAGCCGTAGCGCTGGTGTCTGAAAGCTCCCTAAGCCACGTTTGCCGTGCACAAGCACTTGAGCTTCTCTTAAAATCAGTGTCTCCTTCTGTCTCACACAGATAAGTCTTGCGATTCCAAACTCCACTTTGGATTTGCCCCTCTGCTTGGTGGCTTGTTCTGCACCTGCACCCTGCATTCACGCTCTCGTCATCTCGCTCTGAATTCCAGTACCTTTTTCCAGTTACTGTGCGCAGGGCATCCCTGGGAATGAGTGCTGTAAAGACACTGAAGCTTGACAGCAGCAGCCGCCGGTTATGCTGCGCTTGCTCCCAAACAAAGCTCCCTCTGTTTGACCTGATGTGCCAGACACTGCTGTGCTCTGAGGGGCTGCCCTTTCCATGTCTGGGTGTAGCTGGGAGGGTGTTGTTCTCATCTACATGTCTTGTGTAGAGCCATAAAGCTCCTTTTGTATTTCTCTTGCCTCTTACTTGAGCATGATGTCACCTTTTTTAAGGAAAACAACTCTTGTATAAATTGAATGGAACGGCTGGCACTTTTGAGAAGCGGGTTTCTAGTGCCCACTCGCTGTTAAAGGAACAGTTTAAACGTTGCCTTCACACCAGTGTAACCCTCCTGGCCCTTGCTGGGATACGCAGACATCACTAGCACGCTGGATTTTTCCCTTTGGGTGCCTCACTGGCTCACAGACGCGAATTGCGGCTCCACAAACAGCGCCTCACACCTGCCTGCACGGTAGTGTTCCCCCGCGTTGGCCGCCGAACGCTGCCGTGACCACACCTGAGAGCTGCTGGCAGGGTGTGAGAGCTAATAAATACCCAGTGAGCCCTGGCTGGTTTCCAGTTGGACGGGACTGGCTGGGTGCGAGGTGCTGCCGGTGCCCGTGGGGGAAGGATGTGTGGCCCCTTGCTTCGGGAATGAGAATGCGCCGCAGCGGGGCTGAGAGCCGCGTGCCAGGGAACCCGTGTTTTGCAGAGTCCTCCCCTCCCTGTGCGGTGGCGGGGGGCGCCGGGATCCTCCTGGGAGCGTGGCGCGGAGCTTCACGCGGAGCGCCACAGCTGCTGGCAGGCTGCGAACGTGTGTCACCGCTGGCCTGTTGCTAGTTGCTCTGGTACATAAACACCGATCAGGCTCTCGTAACTGTATGTGCCGCTTCGTGGTGCGTTGTCAAATACTTTTTCCTTTCTGGGTTGGTTCATCTGCCGCAGTGCCCGAAGAGCCCTTCACGAACAGAGTTTTGATGAAGTGGGACACCTCCCGTGGTTTCCTCAGGTTTGTGTCACTCTTTTCCACACAAATGGCACGAGCAGTAGGGATAGTCCGGGCACTCGGAACCACCCCAGCCTGTCCTCACCCTGTCTTCTGTGTCAGGGCCGGCCCCTCTCCGCTGGGTCTGTTTGGGGAGCATTCCCACAAGGAATTTCAGAGCGTAGGAGCTTGGTGGTCTGCCTCTCCTGGTGTCAGGGCGATAACTCCGTGCCCTGTAAGCGCAAAGCAAGAACCTGTCACTCCTCAGTCACCAAACCTGCAGCTGGAGCAGGGGCTCTCCGTCCTGCGGCAGGGGCAGGGCTTCTGTCGCAAGTGTACTGGGCCCAGTGTTCAGTTACCAGCTCCTACCAGTGGGAGGTGGCACCCTGCCCTTGTGACAGCCTCTCTCCTCATGGGAGGTCCTGTTGGCTCATGCTGCCTGGAGCTGGCGGCTCTGCTGTCGCAAGGCGGTGTTGCAAGCGACGTTACCGGAGGCTGGGCTGCGGCAGGCCCGTTCCCCGCTCGCCCTGATGGATCTGCGCGCTGGGTGGTAGATGGATGGATGGATGGAGAGGGTGATGCAACTTCTGCCCTGGGAGGTGTTGAGAGGCTTCTGGTCTGACTGGATTGCTGGGCTTGTGCGGGCTGGTTACGGTGAGGTGCGCGGTTGCCTCAGGGGTGCTGCAGATGCAGGTTAGCTGACCAGGAGGCACAGGAACCGGGGCTCCCCAGGCTGCAGGGCCGGCTGGTAGGGCTGCCCCGCGGGCTGGCTGGAGAAGGGAGCGGGCCAAACACCGGAGCTAACCCCAGCAGACCTGGGCAGGCGCTCCGTGTTGAGGAGCTTCGTTCTGAGGTCTGGCAGAGGTCACGCTAATGACTTCAGCCAGTCCGCTCCCTCGTGCGGGCGGATCATCAGGTCCCTGTCCACAAGCAGTAACGCTTGTTTGAAGGCTGTGAGCCTACAGTCACTGGTACTTCCGACCACGGTTCACTCCCGTCCTCCGCTGCTCTGGAGACCCCGGCCAGCCCTGATCACCTGGGGCTGGAGACTGGCACCAGCGTGCCCAGCCTACCTCCTCTGAGCCGGCCCCTTGCTTGGTCCCTGGGTGGATTTAAAGAAGGGACGATCCGTCAGCATTGCAGCTCCGTCCTGTGGAGCGCGGCGCAGCTGGAGCAGGTGCTGAGGCTAGGTGGGTGAAGGTGAGCTTCCCCCCTTGCGCATGGCTGTCACGCCGGAGGGACCGGGCTGGTGCTCTCGGGAGAGGAGGACGTCCTTTGGCTGCTGCATGTGAACAGCTTGGCTCTGTCCTGAGTCTTGCCTTGTTCAAGAGCAAAATATTCCTGGGTTGGGAGCGCTGAGGAATGGTATAGATCCCCTTCGGGGGGGGGGATCGCTAGGGACCTCGTAGCATGAGGGTTTGAGAAGAAGCCTAAGGCCAGCAAGAATGGCTTTGTGCTCGCTCGTCGGGCAGAGGCAGCACACGATGCGTATCGCTGCAGTTTGTGGTGGTTGGTTCTGCCAGGCTGGGAGCTGTCGTATAAGGATTTTCCACTTGCCTAGAATTCCCCCGCATGGGAGTTGTCGGCTGAGAGGACCCTGCCTGCACAGACGGGCAGAGATGGACGCTGAGTTGGTTCGCTGCGGTGGTCATGGCTGACAGGCCGCACGGCGGGACGGTGGCCGCCCAGCCCCGAGAACCGACCTGGGTTCTCCAGGGAGAGGATCAGCCTGGTGTTCTCTTCCCCTGGAGCTGCTGATGAGCGCGCGTGCTTGGTACCAGCCTTGGGGACGAGCGTGAGCCCTGCCAGGCTGGAAGGGCGGGGACTGGGTGGGGGGTGAAGGCTGTCGGACGCAGCGGCAGCTCGTGCCCTGCTTGTTTAGTTATTCTGGGGCAGAGGTAAAACAGGAGCCTGTGCTCCAGAGCTCCTCTGTCCCGTACCTGAAGCGGACCCTGCCGTCGGTCCTTGTCTAGTCGTGGTGGGTTGCATGAGGAGAGTCCTCCAGGTCAGGTATGAGGTGCTGTCACTCTCATTTATCCCGCTGTGCCTGTCCTGCCGTTAAAACCCCCTCCGTTCCGCTGCTCCGCGGTGCGGCTCACTCTGGAAGGTGCTCCTGGTTCAGCTGTGGCAGGACTTCTTCCTGCAGAGTACTCCACAGGCTTAAAGCACATCCCGAGTCTCTCCTTACCTGGGCACAGCCCAGCCCCGCCTGCAGGCTCCTCTTCTGGTCTTCTCCCGTTCCTTGCTTTGCCTTCACGAGCCCTTGACAGCACTTCCATTTCTGCCCGCACTCGGCTTCCTCTCTGGTCTTCCTGGGCTGAAATGCGAGGTGGAGCAAAGCAAACCTTTATTCTCTCCGGCTTCATCTGCGTAACAGCCTGGACTCGCTCCTCAGGCACGCGGAACGGAGCCAGCTTATTTGATGTGCTCGCCTTGGTACTCTACTAACCTTCCCTCTCTCTCTTTTTCTCTCTTCCTCTTGTTTCCCCTAATCCTGTTGCTGCCGCAGAGCGCCTGTACAGCCAGCTTGAGAAAAACCGCCTGCTCTCTAATGAGCTGAAGTTAACGCTGCATGATCTGTGTGACTGAGAAGGGGGCCCACTAATGCCATTAAACGAGCTTATCGCGACCACCAGTGCTGTGGACCACAGTGAAATCTGATCATTCTTGACTGGCAGACTTGCAAATTTTCTGCAATTGCTGCTATTTAACGGGGCACTTGAATTTATCCTCTAATTTAAGAGATTATTTTTTTTTTTTTTTAAATACATAAGGGTAACCTCTATTCTTGGTGAAGTAACCCTCAGGCTTGGCTGGTTTTTTGAGCAGTCTTGTTCACTTGTCGAGGGATTCCTGCCTGGCTCCTCCATGGAACCAGCGTGGCTGCATCCGGCGATAGAGGGGTGGGCTCACGTTAGGCTTACGTCTGCTGGAAGACGCCTGTCAAGTGCTACGACTTAATTTACTGAGCTGAACGACTGTAGGATTTCCTGCTGCATGGAATGATGGCTTCTAACAATAAATGACTGACCTCGCGGTCTGTACGACGCTGCACTCCTGTATGCTTGCCTATATACTTCAGTCCTAACCTAGGGGGCTTGGGGGAAGCGGTCGTTCTGGGGGCCTGACCCCAGCGCAGCTGCAGAGCCCCAGAACGCGGTGGGAAAGCTCGTGGGCATCTTGAAAGCAAATCCCCAAAATCCTACAGCATGAAGCTGTGTCCTGAGTGCCTGCAGGGGATCTCTAAACGCTGCAGTCGCTGGTGCTCTAGGGAGGCTGCTGCTTGCTCCCTGCGGTTTCTGACCCTGGGGAGGCTGGGGAGCGGCTTTGAGAAACCGCCCGTGCCTAAAGGACGTCTTTCTGCAGCCTTTCTGTCCCGTGTCCCAGCGCGTGGATCTCTTCAGTGAGAAGGGTGGGCTCACCTTTGGAGTAAAGCCTACCTAGAGCGCTAGTTCCTGATCTGAGCTCTCCTCCTGGCTGCAGGAACATGTGAGAATCGCCTGCAGCTGCCTGTAGTCTTGGGCAGAGTCGCAGCACCCTTGCTCCCACTTGCTCCCTGCCTGCCCTTCACTGGAAACAGCCCCTTCCCCGCTGTCCGTGAGGCACGGTCGTTCCCTGCTGCTGGGTACTCGCAGTCTTGGTGACCAGCTTGGCATCTCTGTCCTGTGCTGGGGGGACGGCGGGGGGGGGCGATTTCTAAGTGTTTCACCTCCGCGTTGCTCTTGGGTGGCTTGCTGGGCCACGGGGCTCTGCTCTCTGGAAGCGACGGTCGGAGGCACCTGCATGCAAACGCTGCCCAGAGCGCTGGCTAAAGGTGCGGCGGGACCCTGCCGACCGGGAGCACCGCCAACGCGAGAGGCGAGGGCTGCGAGTGAGCCAGGTAACGTCAGAGCTTCCGGCCGCGCCCGGCCAGCCACCCCCGGTCTGAGGACTTGCTGCGGCAGCGTGCTGGGAAGGGGCTAGCGCAAGCTTTCTCTGGCGAAGGTTTCTTGCTTGTCTGAAGCTGACTCGTAACTCTTCGCTCTTTCTTCCCGCCAGATAAACTGAAATCCACCAAAGAGGAGCATCTCTGCACGCAAAGAATGCTGGACCAGACCCTGCTAGACCTGAACGACATGTAACGGATCCCCGCCACTGCCTCCGCCACACGATGCCTGGGGCCCCGGCCCAGCCGCCGCTGACCTCTAACCCTTGGGGACCGGAGTTTACTTTCTGTTGCCAACTTGACCAAACGCAAATCTCGTCCGGCGCCTCAGGGTTAAAGGCCACCAGGTTGGGCAGAGCTTCAAACAGCATTATTAAGGGAAATAAACAATGCAATAATGTTTGGGGAGCATGTTTGAGATGTACACATTTTGTAACTACCTTTTTTTGTAGCAACCATTGTAAACATTCCAAATAACTCTGAGGCTGGTGAGCTACACTTCAAAGCTCTTGGCTTTAAAATTCGGTATTAACCTCCTGTGGATTGGCTCTGGGCCACCCTGCTCTGGCAGGGGAGGAAGGAGGGTGTGCCAGGTCCTGGCTGTGGGCCACTGAATCAGAGTAGCCAGGCTAGGGATGGAAGCCTGTTGGGAAAACTTCCTTTCCAGGAGCTGTTTGCCAAAAGAGCAGTTCAGTTTCTCAGCTTTAAGGTAACTCTGTGTTGTGGAGAAGCAACTTGGGCAAAAGGAGACTTTGCTGTTTTGTTTTGTTTTGTTTTTTAAAGCCAAGCCTATTACCTGAACAATTGGACCTTCACAGGGGTTTTTTCCCTTCCCTCCGCTGTTGGCCGCTTCCTCTCCTGGTCGGCTTGGAGGAGCCAGGGCCCCTCTAACCCACGGCTGCGCAGGGGTTGAGTTTGCCTTCACGGAGTGCTGACGCACCAAGCTCTATCGCTCACCGCTGCGTTACGCTTAACAGCTTACGTACAACAGCCTCGTTTTCTTGGGGAGGTTTTGTTGCCTGTCCTGAGGAGGGAACAGAGGGCTGTCCTCCCGGCCGGGGGTGTTCCTAGTGTCTTCATAAGGTACAAGCCATCTTGCTGCGCACTGCTGACGTGTAGTCGTGAGGCGTGAGTGTGGAGACGTGTCAAGCTTGCGGCGTGTAGCTTGCGCTCGAGCATGCTGCTTGGTTGGAGCAGTTTTAGGGGCCCATCTGGAGAAAAGAAGCCTATCAAGTGTTTTGATACTAAATTGAAAAATTGTCTTACTGTCTTTTGAAATAAAACCCAATCCCTCACGCTGCTGTCCGCCTGCAGAGCTTTACTGTGCGTGAGCCGCTCCCTGCGAGGATGAGGATGGCTGTGCCGGAAGGCGGGAAGGAAGTGCTCCCCTGGGCACCGCTGTGGCTGTGTCTGTCAGGGTGAGGTGGACTTGGCTCTCTGCTCTCCTCTTCCTCCTCCTGTCCTTGGTGGTGCCCACCTGAAGCGTTGCCCTTGGGCCAGGCGCTCTGGCTTCCCTTGAGCCAGAGGCCGAGGGGGACCGTTCTTCCTGGAGAGCGGGCAGGTTGGGGGGAAGCCGGGGCTCCTGGTGAAAAAGGGAGTGGTGTTAAGGGGAGTGGTGAGGAGTGGGAACCCTCTGGTAACGGGGTGAGAGGAAGAGAGGGCTGAGGGAGAGGGCAAGGTTTGGAGAGCACAAGAAGAAAACCCCAAATTGTTGTAGTTTAGCCTCAGTCAGGGCCAGACTACGCAGTCTCTCTCTCCCCCCACCCTCTGAGAGAACAGGGGGAGATGATATAAGAAAAACGGCTCGAGGTTTGAGATAAGGACAGGGAGAGATCCTTAAAGTTACCGTCACGGGCAAAACAGACTCGACTTGGGGAAAACTATTCATTTATTTCTAAAACTAGCAGGAGAATGAGACAGGGAACAAGATAAACCTCCTCCACACCCCTCCCTCTTCCCGGGCTTAACATCTCTACCACCTTCCCCCCCCCACCTCGAGTGGCACAGCGGGGAAGAGGGAATGGGGGTCGCAGTCAGTTCATCTCACGTTTCACGCCACTGCTTCACCCTTGGGGGAAGAACTCCTCACATCCCTCCCCTGCTCCAGCGTGGGGTCCCTCCCGCGGGCCACAGTCCTTCGTGAAACTGCTCCGGCATGGGGCATCTCTTCCACGGGGTGCAGCCCCTCCAGAACGGCTGCCCCAGCGGGGCCTCCACCTGCCCCAACGTGGGGTCCTCCCCGGGCTGCGGGGGGATCTCTGCTCCCTCCGTGGGGACCTCCCTGGGCCCGGCAGGGGCACAGCCGACCTCACCACGGCCATCACCACGGGCTGCAGGGGAATCTTGGCCAGGAGCAGCATCACTGCTCCCCCTCCTGCACTGCCCTTGGCGTCTGCAGCCGTTCCTCTCACAGAAATCCTTCACAGCAGGCAGGCAGACGCCTCTCAGGTCTCTTCACATCTCACTTCTCCGTTTCTTGCAGCCGGGCCGGGCCGAGTCGGGCCCAGTCGCCGCCCGGCGGGAGGCCAGAGGGTGAGGCCTGCAAGGCCCACAAGGCTCGCGCCTCTCTGCCCCCGCTCAGCGTCTTCACACCTTCTCCTGTTTTTCTGTTTTCCCCTTAAATACGTTATCGCAGAGGCGTTGAATAATGAGAGCCTGTCTGCTTCAGTCACTGATTCCCATCCAGAAAAGTTTCACAGTGCCCGTGAGCACCGGCTGCCTCACGCTGCCCTTCTCCTTTCAGCACTAAAATCTGTTCCCTGGCAGCAGGAAGCTGTCTCCCTCACAGAAATCAGCATCACCGGCGCTCCTGGCACAAAGCACACGCAACCTTCAGGCTTCCAAGCCAATTTAGGAGTGCCTCTGTTCTTAATCTGCAGCTTTTGCTAACAACGTTGCGTTTCTTAATAAAAAACGCGTTAACACCGTGAGGCGCTGTTGATGGCTCTCGGGAGCGGAGCACGTGTTTTGTTTCAGGTTTGTGTTTTGTTTCAGGTTTGTGTTTTGTTTCGGGTTTGTGTTTTGTTTCAGGTTTGTGTTTTGTTTCGGGTTTCGCTGTCCACCCAGGAGACGCTGGAAGCGATCCCCGGAGAAGTGATGACGCAGACGGCGCTGGAGCACGTTTATCCGACCGCGTTTGTGTTTGTTACCAGCCAACGGCCTGTGGTACGGATATTTAGCACTAATAAGGACATGGCAGAGAGAGAAGGGAATTAACCCTTGCTGCGTCGTAGCTCAGTCTCTCCCGCACGTTCCTGTTCGGATTTCATCCCTGGCAGTCGTCTCACCGTGTTACAAACCTCCCCAGGAGCGCACGGGCCCGTCGGTGTTTGTGGGGAGCGCACGGAGCCTTCCGGGGCAGGGTACCCGATTCCCGCTGATCTCGTCGGTCTGCAGAACCTGAGAGCACCTCAGCATTTCTCTAAGGAGCGTTTTGAAGGGCTCCTGCCTTCTCATAGCGGGTCTTACCGTGTAGTTCAGGTCCTGAAAGATGGCAGCACAGGGATATTCATCACACTGAACTGGTTTCTGTTCTTCAGAGGCAAGGATGGTAGTAATTTTCTTCAGATTTTTTTTTCCTAGTCCCGCAGGTCACACGTAGTGAAGTGCTCGCCCACACCTATGTGAAAGGAACTGCTCCGTGGTTGAAGTTCGGTGACGTTTCTCCTGCAGGAGCGAGTTACTCTCTGCAAGGTTTTCACAGACAACACCTGCAGTTCTGCAGCTGCGTTCAGCCCCGGTCACCACGCAGTCGCTCGCTCTCCCCCCCCATTCTCCAGCAGGACGCATCCTCCGGGCAACCCCCACTTGTACACCGAGCGTGCCGTTCACGGCACGGAACACTCTTTTTGGCCAGTTTGGGTCAATTTTTCTGGCTGTACCCCTCCCAGCTTCCCTCCCAGCTAGACCACGGGCAGGTCCACGGCACACTTGCTCTTTGCCAAGCAGCATTCTTGTAGATGATTTCCAGACCAAGGTTTGGAGCTGAGGGTGTTCCGGGGACCATTCTCCAGAGGTGAACGGGATGTCGTTTTTAAAGCTGATGAGTTTTAAAGCAGAAGCAAGTTATTCCATGCCAGCTGGCCTCAGCACCAGGGAATGTACATTAAATATGTTCAGGAACTAATATAAACGGAGCCACAGACTCCTGTCTCTAATTTTACACAGAGCAGAATATTTTGGATGCAATCCAGCAGGCTACAGCAACATTTTGGTTACCTCAAAAAAAGAAACACGTGTTTTTTTCAGCTTCCGTCCTAAGCAATCAGTAGAAACCTCCTTCACAGGATTTCAGACCTCATCAGGCTTGTATGAAGTTCCGTGCCTCATCGTTTGCCAAGTTAAAAGTGCAAACTTTCTCCTGTTGAGGGTAAGCTGCTTTGCTGGAAGGATTGCTTCCCTTTTTTCCCCATGTCTGCAGGATGGCTCCAGGCTTACTTCCCCATGCCTTGAGCAGGACGCAAAGATTTTCTTTCCCATCGCGCTGTCACCCTTTCCTTGCACTTCCACACCACCCCAAGGAAGTCTCGACACAAACTTCAGGTGAAGCAAACTATGGGTAGGAAAATCATGAAGGTCGTCTTGGTCTGAGAGCCGCTTCCAGAAGAAAAGTTAATTAAAAATGTCTAGCCCATAGAGGCTCAGTGAGAATCCTGAGCACTGAAGGGGCCAAAACACTCTGATTTTCCTTCTTTAGCCTTGTAGCAGTGCTGCTCCCACACTGCTCTCTCCAGCAAACCCCACTTTTTGAGGAGAATGTCACGGCCGCTTTTCCTTTCTCCTTGCTCCTACCCTCAAGCCTTCTTTCCCCCTCTTGCTTTTCCTCTGTCTTCCTCTCTCATATCTTTTTTGTTGTCTGGTTCTCTGGTCACAGTTCCTGGATCATTTGCTGTCCCCTTGTGCATCATTAAAGGTCGCTGGATTAAAGCTCTTGACATGCTGTGCAGCGTGAGAGGAGGTGACAGAGCTGCACTTTCCCCCTCTTCTTTCACAAGCCGTGGTTTTTAGTTACTGTGGTAAATGGGGTCTTGGCTGGAAAAATTGAGTTTATTTGGTTTTGCTTGAGTTGTAAAATAAGCCTACGTGTTTCTCATGTGACTTCTGACAGACCTCTGGGAGACACAACAGAAGTTTGAAAAGCACTTGGAGATCCTCAGCTGAAACGTCACAGGAGTGCTGCTGCTGGTTTTGGTGGGGTTTTTGAGTTTTTTTTTTTTTTTTAATACTGCTACTCCAGAGCTAAGCTAGTAGTGCTTGCTTTGTTAAAGGAGACAACGCTGTGGGAAATTGTGTGGGCTGAGCCCAGTGGAGCTTTTCTTACATGTAGGAGCCGGTCAGATCAGCAGTGTCGCAGCCTGGTCATCGGGGACACGGCCGCTCCCGCTGGGCTCTGGTTTGATGTCACCTACAGGTTAGGTCACAGCTTGACATGCGCTGCTGCCAGCAGCCTGCCTGAGACGCAGGCGTTGCTCCCGTGAGCGGAATGCGGTTTCTGTGGAAGCCAGAGGCTTCCGGAGCGGGAACTGAGCGGACCGTCCGCTCTCCGTTACCAGGGAAGGACCGGTAACGGCACGGCTGCTCTCAGGGAAGATGCAGCGCAACGGCCGCCTCAGAACTTGGCTCGGGACAATGAGCTCCGAGGAAGGCGGAGATCCCTGAAGCGAAGGAGGAGGACGGTTTGTTACTTGGCATAAAAGGCCGACCCCCAACAAGGCGCCCCCTGAGAGCTCCCCCCACCGAGGGCCGACGTCGGTCGCCAAGACTGGCGGGACGCCTCGGACCCGCGGTGGCAGCTGTTCTCCTCTGTCCTGTCTTTATTCATCCTTCCTTTCCGCTCCCTCGTACCTATCGCGTGCCGCTTGACAGGCAAAATAACCGTTTGTGCTGTTTGACTGAAACCAGCCCCTTTGGAGCCTTTGCCTCAATTTTGCCCTTCGGGATCGCAGGAAAAGAACCACCGCGAGTCCCGAGCGGGCCTCGACAGAGGGTTAACACGGACCACGGGTGTGCACGGGGGGGGAAGCGAGGGGCTCGCTCGCCTCACGGGAGCGCTCGGCCTTCACCCGCCGCCGCCGCCGCCGCCGCGACCGGGCCCTGCGCACCGCCACGCCGCCGCCCGCTACCGCGCATGCGCCGGCCGCCGACGGGGCACCGGAGGGGCCAAGAGCCCTCGCGCGAACGCCGGCCCGCAGCAGCGCGCTGCCCCACCCGCACGCGCACGCGCACCGCGCACGCGCTGCGCCGCGGCCGCCGTTCCCGCTTCCCGGGGCCGGGGGGGGAGGAGGGGGGCGGCGCGTGCGCGTGCGTGGCGGCGCTGAGGGGTTTCCCGCCAAGGCCGCGGCCGGGCCCTGAGCCCCCAAATGCTCTGCGTGACCCCCAATGCCCCGCAAAAGCTCTGTGTGCCCCCCAATGTGTGCCCCCCAAAAGCTCTACC
>WHYT01017648.1:16234-27669 GCA_009806455.1 Tetrax tetrax
GCTGAGCTTCCTAATGATGTGATAGCATGGGCCACATCTACACTGAAAAAATCTATCAGAGACAACTTAGAAGGTCCACAGGAATATTTTGAAAACTATGGTGAGTGATTGAAGAGTGTTTAAGTAACTGTGTTACTTCTTTGTAACAAGTAATTTACAGTGTATATGTTCTAATAATATTAATACAATATAATTTAATTGTAGTTGAAAGGTATGGCTGGCTTGTAGATGGAACTGCACAGGCACAGATAGAAAGATTTGAAGCAGAAGAACACAGTTTTGATGAATATACTGCTGTAAGTTCAAATTGTGCACTTTAATTTTTACAATACATACGGCATAAAAAAAAAGGGAACAGGGGATAATGAGTGCTTAGCCTTTAGCTAAAAACTGTGTTGACTACCTACAAATCTATAACATAACTTTTTTTTTTTCCCTAGAAGTCTGTGGTAAACAGAAGTCTGTGGTAAACAAAACATTAATGTGTAATACATATTCATATAACCAAGTATTTAAATAACAGCTCTGAAGTCTATAATCTAATGTTTTTCTGAAGTTCATAGATGAATTCTTTGCCCTCAAGAAGGAAATCTTCGATTTACCAGAGGTGGCTCGTTTCCCTATGATCTGTTTGAGTTGTGAGCATTTAAAGCAAAGTTTGGCTAATAAAGCAAGCACCTTTACAAAAATGCTAATGGACAGAATAGTTGGAAATCACAGAGAGGAAAATGAAAAGTAAGTAGAAATTTCTGCTTCTGAATGCTATGTGTATTAAATGCATAGTAGAAACCTGTAGAAGAAATGCAAATACTCCTGTTTAATGAAGAGTCTTGGCTAACTAATGAGCTCATGCAAGTTGCACCAGCTGAAGTATTTTTTCCTCTTAGAGACTCAAAACCTAGTAGGGGAGTTTACTAATGGACTTGGATAATGGAGGAGCTAGAAGATCAAAGGGCTTCATTAATGTTCCAGCTTTTTAAGTGTGAAATACAGTACTACTGCACTGTCGAAGGAAAGACTAGCTAGATTCTCTTACTACATGACAGATACCTCTAGGTTTTAATAGATAAAGGCAGATAATAACACTGATCAATTAGAATGGAATAGACTACTTCAGTTAAAAGGGACCTACAACAATCATCTAGTCCAACTGCCTCACCAATTCAAGGCTGACTAAAAGTTAAACATGTTATTAAGGGCATTGTCCAAATGCCCCTTAAACACTGACATGCTTGGGGTATCAACCACCTCTCTAGGAAGTCTATTCCAGTGTTTGACCACCTTCTCAATAACGAAATGCTTCCTAATGTCCAATCTAAATCTCTCCTGGCTCAGCTTTTAACCATTCCCACGCGTCCTGTCACTGGATACCAGAGAGAAGAGGTCAGCACCTCCCTTGCCAGTTCCCCTCCTCAGGAAGCTGTAGAGAGCAATGAGGTTGCCCCTCAGCCTCCTTCTGTCCAAACTGGACAAGCCCAAAGTCTTTAGCCATTCCTTACAGGACATGCCTTCCAGCCCTTTCATCAACCTTGTTGCCCTCCTTTGCATGTGTTCGAGGACCTTCACATCCTTCTTAAATTGCCGGGCCCAGAACTGCCCACAGTCCTTGAGGTGAGGCTACACCAATGCTAAATACAGTGGGATAATCACCTCTCTTGACCAGCTGGTTATACTGTGTTTGATGCACCCCAGGATGCAGTTTGCCGTCTTGGCTGGCAGGGCACACTGCTGACTCATATTGAGCCTGCTGTCAACCAGCATCCCTGTCGTGGTCTAGCCCCACTCAGCAAGCTAAACAGCACACAGCTGCTCACTCACCCTCCTCCTTGGAGGAGATAAAGTATAGCAAAAAGCCTGTGGGTTGAGAGAAGGACAGGGAGAGATCATTCAGCAGTTACCATCATGGGCAAAACAGACTTGACTTGGGGAAAATTAACTTAACGTATTAACAATCAAACTAGAGTAGGATAATGAGAAACAAAACCAACTCTTGAGAACACCTCCCCCACCACTCCCTTCTTCCCAGGTTTAACTTCACTCCTGAATTCTCCACCTCCTCCACCGACCAGTGGTGCAGGGGAATGGGGATTTCAGTCAGTTCATCACATGTTGTCTCTGCTGCTCCTTCTTCCTTAGGGACAGGATTCCTCATGCTGTGCCCCTGCTCCAGCAGGGGCTCCCTCCTATGGGAGACAGTCCTCCACGCGCTTCTCCAGCATGAGGCCTTCATGAACCGCTCCAATGCAGGTCCTTTCCTGTAGTCCCTCAGGAAAAGACTGCTTTAGCCTGAGCTTCCCATGGAGCTGCAGCCTCCTTTGGGCATCCATCTGCCCCAGTGTGGGGTCCTACGCAGGCTGCAGGTGGATCTCTGTGCCTCCAGGGCCTGCAGGGCATCAGCCTACCTTACCATGGTCTTCACCATGGGCTGCAGGGGAATCTCTACTCCAGCACCTGGAGTACCTCCTCCACTCCTTCTTCACTGACCTTGGTGTCTGGAGAGTCCCATCTTCTTGCTCCTCTCTCCATGCCCCTCTCTCTCTCCACACCTCCCTCTCTCTCCCCTCCACTCTGTAGGCCCCCCTCTGCCATCAAAACCCAACAAAATGCCCAGGTCTCTTTCTGCAGGGCTGCTCTCCAGCCACTTCTCTCTCAGTTTATAATTGTGCCTTCCATCCTAGGTGCAGAATCCGGCATTTTCACTTGTTAAATTTCATCCTATTAATCATAGCCCAATGCACCAATCTGTCTAGATCCCTCTGCAAGGCATCCTGTCCCTCAAGAGAGTCAACAGAACCTCCTTGTTTGGTATCACCACCAAACTTGCTAATGGTGCATTCAACTCCTGCATCCAGGTCCTTGATAGATATATTGAACAGAACTGGCCCTATGATTGAACCTTGAAGAACACTGCTGGTGACTGATCGCCAGCCCCATGCAGCTCCCTTCACTGCAAGCATTTGAGCTCCGCGCTTCAGCCAGTTCTTCACCCAGTGCAGCATGAACCCACACGTCCCACAGTTGGACAAGTTGTCCAGAAGGATCCTGTGAGGGATAGTATCAAAAGCCTTACTAAAATCCAGAAATATTACATCCTTCAATTATGCCTTCCCTTCATCCACGAGGTGGATGACCTTATCACGGCAGGATATCAGATTAGTTAAACAGGAAGTTAAATTGCAGATATGGATTAAATAATGAGTGAAATCATATTAAATTGGTTAAAATGAGCAATTATAGTCACATTTTGTAGTGACTTCGCATTACCAAAATGACAAAATATTTACTAGGAAAGTGTTTATGTGTATGCTAATAATACTGTTCTTAAGTTTATGTGCTTGCCAAAAGTAATAGAAGCATGTATTGCAAAAGAGTAACCTAAAATCCAAACAAATCAATTATTTTAAGTTAATAAACTGTATTTTTCTAGACTGACTTGGTCATGTTCCCTGTTTAGTTTCATGAGATAATGGAGTTTGTGTGGGGGTAATACTTAAAGAAGTAATTTGAACTTTTAATTCCATTAAAACTGACCTTAAAGCCAGTGAAACTAAGATCTTAGACTTTTGATATTTTATGTAAAATAATTTTATAGGATATGCAGGGAATTTGAAGCAATTAAGGAACGTGCATTAAAAGTTCCTGAGACAACAGAAGAAATGGTGGAAATGATAGATTATGTAAAGAAGGTCAAAACCAAAGGTATTCAGGAGCTGTTGATAAGGATCAAGGTAAATTACTATCTTTTAATTCTTAATTTTTTACCAAACATGCTGGCCTATACAAATACAGAATTCACATGTCAGTGAGGAAATGCAACTTTTAATAAATTATAGAAGATTGTAAGACACTCAGTTTATTGTTTGTACCTAGAGACTTATTTTAGGGCTGCTTAAAAAGTTATTTGTGAAAATGCAGCACACAACTGTAAAGAGAATTTTGTGTGTAAAAACAGTCATGACTTTAAACACACAAGAAGCACTTTACTCTCTGAGCAGAATATAGGTGATGTTACATTAGCAGTAGTACTTTGTGTGTGCTCGGAGAGCAAAATTTAACAATTATGTAAGGTGTGTGTCAGCCAAAAACATTACTGGATAGGAAACTCTTTGCTATATGTTGTTTATCAGATTTTCTGTTATGGTAATAGGTCTGTAAATATAACACGTTTATTCTGCAGCATTTCTATTTTTAATAATATTAGGATTTTTGCATGTAGATTTACTGGCCACAGGAGTCATATTTAGAGAAATAAGCTCATGAGTGGGGCAGGGATTTGAATAATATTTTATATACATATAAATGAATTCTGAAAAGTCGGTGAAATGTAGACTTCTGTTTTATCTTTGTAGATAGTATTGTCCTACCCTATATTTTAAACAGACCTATGATACTTAAAGTTTTATGAAATCTCTTTTTACAGGAGCGCTACCGGCAAATGAATTACTTCTTCGATGTTTTTTTATTTGCTCCTGAAGACATTGCACTGAATGCAACAGTTGTGTTATGGCCAAAAAAGATTAACCCTATTTTTGATGAGCATGAGAATGTAAGAGCTTTTTCTTAGTTTATGGTGTATTTTTGACTTGTTAGACTTTTCACTTTACTTCAGCTATTTATTTCCTCGGCAGACTAAATGTATTTACACATATAATGTGAACCATACTAATTTAGACATGCGTGACTAATATACTTCCAGATTTTTATAACAGAGGACTTTTTATGGAGTAGTTTTTAAGTTACAGAGATAATTTTTAACCTTCAGCAAGTCTTATTATATTAATTTGTTTGTGATCAGTTCTCAATAATTCATAGGAAACTGAAAATTCACTATGCTGAAGTTGACTAGTACTGAAAAGGTGATGTTAGGCTCTAATAAGTTAGTGCTCTGGACAGGAAGTCATTTAGTTAAAATGGTATTTTGTTCTGTCAATACAAGAACAGTGGGAATATTAGGTTTTTAGGTAGCAGTTATTAATAGAAAATGGGCAACATCTAATTTTCTATGTGTGACTGTAGATTCTTTTTTTTCCACTTGTTTGTATTCATCTGGCTAGCATTCTTTTTCTCACTATGATACAGTAAGTCAAGCCTTTTGGTGTTCTCTTGCTTCTCTATAGTAATTTAGCATAGATTTAATAGTTTCTTCCAAAACTGTTTAAGAGTTAACATTTTAAAGTAATTAGTATTTAAGTAAAAGTATCCATATCTGTTGAATATCACAATTGAGGATTTCTCTTTCACAAAGTCCTATTTGAATACTAAGGAATATGTCCAAGGGTAGTAAATAAGCCTCTAACTTAAAACATACCCAACTTGGGAGACTGCTATGTCTGTAAAATATCTTTTTTGCATATTATCATTCTTTTAATCCTCAAAAATAAATTATTTTCTACTTGTATAAAGAGACTCCATGATGCTTGTTCAAATTATTTGTAAGGAAAATGGTAGTATAGAGCGTATTTGAGTTTATGAGAGTCTCTCAGGAGTATATCTCTCTGTAGCTGACTGTCTAGCAACTTGCATTGTACTAGAGCTTGACAACAAGAATATTTTTACATCACGTTTTTATGAGTCGCATATTTGGATTTTATACTCTCAGATATGAGTCAATTTTTACTCTAATGCAGTAGGAAAAGACTGGTTCCTCCTTTGGAGTAGTTCTGTTTGTCTGCCTCACAATTTTTGCATGGCAATAGGTGTCCTTGTTTTAGGAGATCTTTGCCTCTTGATTTCTTGTTTGGTACCTTAAAAGTAACCCCTCTGTGTGCAAACCCTCTGCTTTAGAGTGGTCTTACATTCTAGAATTTCTGTCTTTCATAGCAATAGATACATGTGGGATAGCATTGGCTTTGAACAACTGTAGATGTCTTCTCTTTTGGCAATAAAACATTGAATCCCAAAGATTAGAATCTCTTTATTTTTCTCTGTAATACACTCAGTCTTTCTGGTGACCGTGTTCACACCTGTAGCAGTTGGCGCTTTCCCATCTTTTCTATGATTGCTGAGAGAGAGGTCTTTAAGGCAATCCTAGCTGCTATAATTGTTGAGATGAGTGTTCCGTGTTAACATATATAGGTTGTACATGCTTAAATGGGACATAGAGAAAGCAGCTCCTGAAGAAATTTCAGTTATTGTAAGGATAATAACTTATCTGTATTGTTTATTTTCTGTCTGTTTGTGCTAGATGTTTAATTTGGATGGTATTGTGTATGTTAATCATTTAAAGACTTAAAACCACTTTTTCTTTTCTTTTCTACCATTAAAAAAAATCAATTGTTTTGTAGCTGGTTGAACAGTCTAAACGTAAAAGAGAGCAAGAACTAATACATACATGTGAGAAACTGATGGTGGAATTAGACAAGCTGACATGTTCAGTGACAGAGATCAAAGAATACTCAGAATTGGATTGCATGCAACAGGTCTGTTTAACGTTTAACGTTTTTTTTTAAAATAAGTATTTTGTGTGTTTAATACACAGAATTAAAAGTAATCAGTTATTTTAACAAATGTGAACTAAAATGTTTCTTATGCTCTTGCTAAAAGGAACAAACTCATAAAATACCCCCTGCCCCCCCGCCCCTTTAATATTACATTGGCAATAACATTTGACTTAAAGGAAAGTTTTCTATAAAGTTGTGCTTATATTAACTGATAGGTAGTGCTAGCAAGAACTGAGGTGTTACAGATGTATAAAATTAATGATTTTTCTACTCTAGTTTTATATAAAGCATAGTGTATGGAATTCTGGCCCCAGTGACTTTATTTGCAAATAACTTAAGTGAGATCAGAATTTCTTGGTATCTTGAGGAACTGAAGGAAAAAAAAAAATAGCAAGTTAGAAAGAGTGATTGGTAGCAATTTGATTTTTTTTTTTTCTTCTTTTTCTTTTCTGTGAACCTCAAAACTTCATTTTTTCTGCTAATGAAGAGTACACCACTGGCTCCAAAACTTTGCAGATTTCTGGAAGGATTTTATAATTAACAGAGTATGTCTTGTACTTTAATTGGAGGACATCACAATTGTGCTTAGTAATTTTTTTAAAAAAAACAAACCACTTCAAAGCACAAAACAAAAATCCTAAGCTGATAAATCCCAGTTGTCTTTATGATATGTCAGGTATATAAAAATGAGTATGCCTGCCTCCTGGAACAGTGAATTTTAAAGCTCAAACATTCTGAAAATGGTTTTATACTCTTAAATATAGTAATGATAAAACCAACTCTATTTTTCTTAGTGTTAATCTGCATTCTTCACAATTTATCTACTGAAGGGTAAGAAAATGAGTTTTTTTAACTCATGTTTTCTAAAACTTTAATAAATATGAGTTTGATATCTTATTTTGATAACTGTTCAGAACATAACTTGATTATCTGTCAAGACATACAATTATTTGATTTCAGTATGCGGCTGACCTGAGAACAATACAGAAACGCATACAGGAGGCTGATGAAACAGTAGCTTTTATTAATAAAGAAGAGACTCTGCTTGACCAGGGTCTGAGTGACTTCCCACTCCTCAACATCTTAAAAACTGAGATTGAACCGTATCAGAAACTCTTTAATCTTATACTGAAATGGCAACGAACAGAAAAAAGGTAATTCAGCTTTTGAAGCTAAATGAGGGCGAGAGGGGAAAAATGCTCATACTGTTATTGTTCATGTCAGATGTAGAATATAGATTTGTTTTGTTATAAGCATTTGTTATTAGCAATCCAAGCAATAATAGTAATATAATTTACGTATCAGAGTTGTTATTTTTAATTCAGCTAGGAAAAAAGACAGTTGGTTTTGTTTTGTTTTTTTTTTTTTTTTAAATAATGTAATGTAATATCACATACTGGGTTCTAACTGTATTGGTCGTGCAGGTGAAGCCTATAATAAGACAAGCTCTGTGAAATAAATGAATCAGTTATGAGCCATTTAGTATACCAGAAGAGGAAGAAGTTCAGTTAGAGAGATCACAATCTGTGTGTAATGAAATCCATTTTTAACCGTGTAGATATGCTCAAATGATTACATTACTATCTAGTGGCTAGATCATACCTCAAAAACTGTAGTATGTCTGCATCTAAATTAAGTGAGATTGTTTACCAGTTCCTGCACTCTTTGGAAGTTATAGTGTGATATGGCTAGCAAGTATGGATTCATATTTTTTTTTTTTTTTTAATACAAAGGGCTGGTATATTTTTATGTCGTATGTTGATCTCTCACCAGATCTTAACTTAAATGTTTGTCAATCCATGCAGTTAGTTGGTTTCAGTATGTGACTGATTTGAGAGAATTACACAAATACAGTGTGATCAAGCCACCATTAACTGTGCATTAGAATTTTGCTTAGAATGACAATAATTGGCAAAAAGGTCTTTGCTCTAATTTATAACTATTAATCTACACCTTCTTTGTGTTGCAAAATAGTGTTCATTATTTGTGGACTATGTTTGTTATTCTGTTTTCTTACTCTATCATTTTTTCTCAGATGGATGGATGGTACCTTTTTGGAACTAAGTGGGGAAACCATGGAGGCTGAGGTTGATGATTTTTTTAGAGAGATGTACAAAATGTCAAGACTGTTCCAACAAAAGCAGAAGAAAGTTGGACAGGAGAGGAAAAAGGCATCACAACACAGCCCCGTAGAAGAGAAGCTAGAAGAAGCAGCAAAGGCAAATCCGACTCTTAAAATGTGTTCTTCAGTTCTGGATCAGATTAAAGACTTCAAGGTAAGAAAAGGTGAGGGATATGAATATTTGATGCTGAGGGACAAATGCTAAATTCAGCACTTGGTACAGGTAGGTGATGCAATGTCAAAGACTCCTGTGAAGAGAGAGCGAGCAAGTGCGCGAGAGAGAGCACACTCTGAATCACCATTTCCAAATTGTACTATCCCATTGATTTTAATTAAAAAAAAGGATTTTGGATGCCTTTGCAGTTTTAGGAATGCGAATTGTTAAAGAGTGGACACATACATGAGAAGAGGAATTTTTGAATGCAGAGAAACATTTAAGGATGTAGTTGGGAATTTTGAAATGAGACTATATGTTGTTAATGGCAACCCAATTTAACATCATACCTGAAAAATTGTACATTTTTTCTTTTCTGCTAAGACTGTACTTAATAGTTTTATATTTCTTGTTCAGTAATTTACTACAATTATTTAGGAATGGAATGGATAACTGAATAGATCCATCTGCACTTTCCAGATTTTAATTATTTTCCTGTTATCAGCTACTGCAGCAGAATTTTAAATGCACATAAAAAATGATGTAGAAGTTAAGAAATAATGCACATCACACTTCTTACCTTATAAGTGTTTTTCCTCAATTAGGAGAATATTCCCACTGTGACTATCCTTTGTAACCCGGGCCTGAGAACTCGTCATTGGCAGCAGATGTCAAATGTAGTAGGATATGATTTAACACCAGACTCTGGAACTACCCTGAGAAAAGTTTTAAACCAGAATCTGGCCCCTTATTTGGAAGTGTTTGAAGCTATAAGTGTAGGAGCAAGCAAGGTAAGCATAGAGATTTGGTAGTGCCAAATATAATATCAGGTCTCTTCTCTTAGTGATGGCTTTTGTGGCTTACTAGAATTTGTCTTTACTTTTATGCAATGAAAGAGATTTGGTGAGACTTTGGTCCATTAGATGATAACAGTAAGTGTGTAAACATTTGTATTTTATGTTACATCATGAGTATTTCCTGAGTGTACTGCTTTCTGTACACTAGAAGATGAAGAATTCAATTTATGTTGTTGAATAAAATAGCTTATTTAGTTATACAAGCTTATATATTGAATAGTGAGCTGGAAAAAAACCAATGCAGTAACTAAAATAAACTATTTTCTTTTTCAACTGTAGGAATTTTCCTTAGAGAAAGCCATGCATACCATGATGGAAAGCTGGGATTCAGTTTCCTTCAGTACAAGTGTGTATCGTGAGAGTGGTGTTCATATTCTTTGTGCAGTGGATGAAATTCAAGCTGTTCTTGATGATCAGATTATGAAAACTCAGACAATGAGAGGATCACCTTTCATTAAACCATTTGACAAAGAAATCAGGGTACGATGAGTACTTTTTTTTTTTTTAAAACCATTTTTATTTGCAGGATAACTATAATGCAAGAGTATGTCGGTTGTATTACAGCTTTATTGTTTGACTTGTTAATGAAGTGCTTTCATCGATTTTTCAGCAAGATTATTTTGAGTTCATATAAGTCCTACTTATATTATTTGTGTTGGAATTCCCTCTTCCATTCAGATTCAAGTGCAACCAAGAGAATGTGATTATTTTTCATGTATTTTGCAAAATCACCATTTCTGTTAGTGTATTTAACCTTACTTCTTAATAACTGGAAATTATTTTTTATTACTGTTAATAAGAACATTTAGTGATTTAATCCTTGAGTTTTGGACTAAAATTTTGAACTATAGTGCTTTCATCTGGGCAAGGAAACAGATCTCAAAACAACAAGGGGATCACTTTACACATGCTTTGTATTTTCAGGGCTAGAGTAGTTTTTATGGTGCTAACACCATGACTATTGACAGGAGAGAAATTGGAGAAATTGCTTTGCCATTACTCTTCCTAGACCTTTGTTGGTTTATGTGGGAAATCTTCAGGTTCAAGCAGGCTCAGTGAACATAGGTAGTATTTACACTTTACAGGCAGCCTTTCCAGCATCTTTCAGAGGTATCTGCTGTTGTCCACTTTAGGGATAGGATACTGGACTGGCTGGATCTCTCCTGTGATCTAGCGTGGCCTTTCTGGTATTCTTGTGTCCCTGCTGTAATTCAGCTGCAAACTAAGAGGTCCTTGCTGCGGGGAGATGAAACAGAATTTCTCACTTGTAGCCACCTGCGTATTAACCATTAATTTGTTAAAAGATCATAGCACTAAAAAGAGACAACTGCATTTTAGAAAATTCATTTCCAGGTAAGTTAAACTTTCTGAACTCCTTTGGCCATCTGTATATGTGGAAGAAGCTAAATACTCCTAAATATTTTTCTTTTATTTTGTTTACTGCTAGACATCTTTATTTTGTCCTTGATAACTAGAGCACCACAGTGTCTGCCTTTCCTGTATTTATTCTCTCTAACATTATTTATTTGGAAATGCTAAGGTTACATTGTTTAAATATTTTTTAAGGAATGGGAAAGTCGCTTAATTCAAATTCAGGAGATTATTGATGAATGGCTGAAAGTGCAAGCCCAATGGCTTTATTTGGAACCCATTTTTTCTTCTGAGGATATTATGCAACAGATGCCAGAAGAGGGGCGTCTCTTTCAGACTGTGGATAGATGCTGGAGGGATGTAATGAAGTATTGTGCCAAAGACCCAAAGGTAAGGAAAATATACAGTACTGGAAGGAAAGAATAGCTGCTCTCTTTTTACTTTTTCTTTTTTTTTTTTTTTTTTTTTTTTTTTTTTTTTTTTTTTTTTTT
>WHYT01017648.1:34566-78262 GCA_009806455.1 Tetrax tetrax
AAAAAAAAAAAAAAAAAAGAAAAAAAAAAAAAGAAAAGAAAAAAAAGAGGGACCTGTGTATTGCTGGTATTAATTCAGACTGTACCGCCTGGAATATAAACACAAGCTTGTCATCTGACTTACACATGCTAAGCCTTTTCCCTCTCCACCCTGCCAAGTAGTGTGTTGTTTTTGAAGGAATTTGAAATGTTTTTTAATTTTCGTCTGTCTATCAGTGGTTTTCATGCTTATTTTTCCAAACTAAAGGCTGTAATGCTATAGCAAGTAGACTGGCAAGTGTCAGGCTGCGGGTAGATTATAAGATTTGGATGCTAACTTTTTAAAGATGGAGGAGTACGTTGGAAAAAATGCTTTAAGAAAGTATTTTTACATTGCATATATTGTAGTCTTATTTAAAAGGGTTGTTAGTGAACTACACTTAATACATGTTATCAATATGCTTAGATTACCTGATTAAAGAAAAGCTTTGAGATGATTGTTTTGACTAGATTGCTAAAGCCAAGCCTCATCAATGAAACAGCCAAAGTGATCTGGAGCCTTTTGGAACAGCATCTGTTCCTTAAGATTCAATGTGGCACAGAGCTACTGGGCCAGAGCGAGCTGCCGTAGTGGGAACCATACTGTCAGTGCTAACTTAAAGCAGAGTTAATGCAGCCTGAAGAGTATACCAGCTGCAGAAAGGAAGTGCATTCTCTTACCTGCCATGTACAACACCTTCCTTTGCTTACTGTGGTGTTGGATGTATCAGTGTAAGGGGCAAACTGCATTTTTGAGACCGTGACGAGGGAAAAGAGCTGTGAGAGACAGTGTCTTTTCTGCGTTGGATTGTACTCTGAGATGGATCTTGACAGCTTACTTATGTTAGCTTCCTAGTGAGTCATAAGCTGCAAAAATTGATAATTCTATTTTATTGACTCATTTAAGTGATCCACCTAATCATACTAAGCAGTACTTCATTTAAAATGCTGTTACTGTTTTCAGTTAGAAATGCTGTGATGGGATGAATACTGATCCATCACCTGTAAAAGTTCTAAATTACTTTCCATTCTTCAATTAATCATTTAAAGATATTTCTTTGGGTATGTATTTCAGGTTCTTTTCCGAACAGTAGCCATGATGGTTCCTAACTATGCTCTGATAGCAGAAATTTCACTCTATTCATATGGATTTTTGAATGCTAAGTCACTGTCAGTGAAGATAGTAATGACCTACAGGCTTTGTTCAGAACAGCTTTCCTCTCAGTATCACTATGATTACGGTATGCGGGCAGTTAAAGCTGTGTTGGTGGCTGCTGGGAACCTAAAATTGAGATTTCCCACGGAAGATGAAGATATATTGGTGAGTTTCTGAGGGAATAATTTTTAAGGAATTTTACAGATGCACTCAGTTCTGAGTTCTGAAGGCAGTTCCACTGCATCTTGTGACATCGCTGATCCATGTTTCTTAGTTTGTGAAATGAAGATAATAAAATATATGCTGCACTTTCCAGTGCTATGCTGATGATTGCATAGTTGTGCTTAACTGCTTATCAAAGGCACCATTTAATTAATTAATCTTTATTACATGTTAGATTATTTTAATTGCCGAAGTTTCTTTTGTTGTTGTCGTTGTTTGTTTGTTTTTTTTTTAATAAGAACAGTAAAATGTATATTTGTTGCCTCTAGCTTCTTAGATCAATTAAGGATGTGAACGAGCCCAAATTTTTGTCCCATGATATACCTTTGTTCATGGGTATAACTAGTGATTTATTTCCTGGAATCAAGCTTCCTGATGCAGACTACAAGGTAAGTACACTTGTAATTTTTCCTTGGTCACAATAATCGTGGGTTGTTTTGTGGTGTTTCATTTTTAACAAAGTGTATGATTAATACAGTAATTTGTGAGTTATTGCAAGATAAGGAAAATTGCTGAATGTTTGCAATTAAACTTAGTAGTATGAAATAAAGTTTTTCTATCTGTTCTGAGTATAATCCACATCTGAGTTTCCTTACATCCAGAAGGATTGTGTAAGCTATCCCACAGATCAGAAATTGACCTGCAGAGTTACCAAAGTTTAGGGTCTTTTGCTGATTTCTTTCCTAATTTTTGGACATAATTAAGTAAGATTAAGCTTTGTGTTTGTATTTTGTTTTGTTTATAGCAACAATTAAAGCATAACTCCTTTGTAGGAAGATAGTCAGGAAGAAGATGACCATGTTGGAAAAGACTTCTTAACTTTTTAAAAATTTCCAGTAAATATTAGCGTCTTGTTAAAAGTGTGTTGTTCCAAAGCATGTTGCTGGTTTCCTGATGATGATATGCCTTCTCATCAAGATAAAAACTGTAATTAACTCCTTTTCTAGCATATGAAGTACAGAAGTGATTATTTTTTTTTTTCCCAAGGGCTTAATAGTATTTCAGTTATTAATTAATTTTAAACCCTTTTAATGAGCATAAACTGTTCTACTGTAGTTCCAGACAGTAATTTAAATTGTAGCAATGATAATATTATGATCTGTTTTGATTTTAGGATTTTCTGGAATGTGCCAGTGAATGTTGCGTTCGACATAATGTCCAACCTGTAAAAGCTTTTATGGAGAAAATGATACAGACATATGAAATGATGATTGTTAGACATGGGTAAGATTCTTATTACTGTTTCGCAAGCTGTATTTGTTGTAATTTTGAGTTATACTGTAGTGGTCATTTATGTCAGGTATAAAAGGTCTTAAAAGTGGCAAAATATTTCTGTTTGTGCTGCAACAGTTGATCACCAATGCTGCTTTTACATCTACCAAAATTCTTGTGAATGTACGTCTGGGGAATTGCACTACTCTTGATATCAGAAGTAGCCTCACCTATGTAATGATTTTAGGTGTGGATGTCAGTATGGTGAAGACTTAGGACTGTAAAAGTTTGTCTATATTAAAATATTAGTTATCAGATCACTGCCATTTTATTCCTAGCTTTTATTACTAAATAACAACTGTATGGAGAAAATATGTACAATATTACGTTAGCCATATGATTGTTAATATTCAGTTCATTAATTATTCTTTTCAGTGTGACATTGTTACAGTTGCATCCCTCTGCGGGTGACTAAAAAAGTTATTTTGAAACGTGGGCAAAGATAGTCTGATGATTTTTTGTGTGTGTGTGTGTGTGTATGTATGTGTGTAGTACATGTTCCTACTCTTAGTTATAAACTGTCTAGACTGAGAAGAAACTAGAAAGTAATCTTTGATTTGGCAAATAAATGAACTAGTATGGCAGCAGATCTGTGCTTTAGAGGACAACTTGCTTGCAGTGGCTGTACAGTCAGATTTTCATGTGCAAATAAACTGGTTTTGCCTAAATGATGTTTTCTATACACAGCCTAGATTTACTTGCTCTGCTCTTTGAAAATTAGTTGAAAATTAGCTTTATGGATATGAATGATGCTGTTAGCCTTCCTGTGTTCTGTAAAAGTCTAAGTTGCAAGACAAATTTACTAATGGCATTTTTGTTTTTCTATCTGACAGCTTTATGCTGGTAGGGGAATCTTTTTCTGGGAAGACCAAAGTTCTACATGTGTTGGCAGATACACTGTCTCTTATGAAAGAGCGTGGTTATGGTGAAGAGGAAAAAGTCATTTTTAGAACTGTGAATCCAAAGTCAATCACTATGGGTCAGCTTTTTGGGCAATTTGATTTGGTATCGCACGAGGTAATGTATATTTTTAAATAGTGTGTAGTAATTGCCCACCTTTATCTATTTCTTCCTCTCTCACCTGCTGTGGCTTTCCTAAGGTTGCATGAATGCATTTATGTAACTATATTCTAACTTTAGGTTAACTCATGGTGTCATTCACAGTTGTTTTCAAGGGGCAGGAAAGACAGTTTACAGGGCACCTGCTTCTGGTTTTTAAGTTCCAATTCCAGATACCATTTCTTCATCTGTTTCTTGAACTCCAGACAGTGTTTATAGGGGTGTGCTATAAATTAAATTACTGATTTGGTTTAAAAAAAAAAAAGAAGGAAACATACCAGTATGGTTTCAAGACTAGGAGCTAATAATAGTGTTTGCTTTCCCTGCCCACGCCCCACCTCTCCCTTTTCCTGTATGTGTCAAAGCTCCATTATTCTGGATGGTAGAATGTTGAATTAAAAATTTGATTATTTTAAACACAGATGAGAACATAATTGTAAGTTTTATTTTAACTAATATTTTTATGGCTTGTTTTAAATTAGTGTATTTAAAAATGTAGTGCCAAGTGTGTATGCAGTTATGTAGGTTTAAATATGCCAAAAAAAAAAAGCAATACGTTGTGAGAGTCATTGTCCTAATATAGTTGCATCCATGCTAGGAAATCATACCAAACTTAACTGTATTCATTTCTCTGTCTGGTCCTAACTAGTATAATCAAAGCAATGCAAAAAGAATCTAGAAAAACTTAGGAACTTGTGGTTCCCCAAGTGTGAAACTTAGATTTGGAGAAGAAACAATATGAAGAAGTGAACATGAAATAGTGAAGCATAAGGTGACTCTAGAGAGAAACAGATGCAAGACAGAGCAGAAGCACTTCTATGTTTCTGTAAATTGAATTGCTGGTCTTCTGTTTTGTTACTTTATTTTCTGAAATGAAAAAAAACCCGCTATTTTAAAATTTGCTGATGTTGCATGACCCTCAGTGAAACTGTCTAGTTATTTTCTGCTTTCTGCAGAACAAGAGAAGAATAACTAAAAGTGAAGAATAATTAAAAGGAAATGGAAATTTTTTCTGTTACTTGCAGTTTAAATTGAACTATGTATATTATGCCTTACTTTTCATTCCTACGTTCTCCCCCTCTAGTGGACAGATGGTATAATTGCTAATACTTTCAGAGAATTTGCATTATCTGAGACTCCTGAACGCAAATGGGTTGTCTTTGATGGCCCAATTGATACTCTGTGGATAGAAAGCATGAACACAGTTCTGGATGACAACAAAAAGGTATCAGTCAGTGGAAATAAAAACCTAAATAAAATAATCTGACTTTTTGAAAATATTCTTCTACATATAAAACCACAAATGCAAACACCAGTGCCTGGCATTTGAAGAGCAAGTCCAAAGTGGCTTGTAAGCTTTTTTTTGTTGTTTTGTTTTGGGTTTTGGTTTTGATTTTTTTTATTTTACTTTATTGGAATCATAATCACAGAATCAACTAATTGCTGTAAGACATGAAATGTATAGTATTTCCTTCATGTTGTGTTGTAAGTTTGTAACATAAATAATTGCAATTTAAATTTAAAAAAATACATTTAATTATAAAGGTTGACCTTGCCTTTGGTTTTACTTAGTTCTGCGGATGTTCATATAGAACTCTCTTATTATAGGAAGTGTAATTTACAACTGATTTTTTTTTTTTCTAATCTTTCTTGTGATTATTTTTTTTTTATTATTATTAAAGCTTTGTTTGATGAGTGGGGAAATCATCCAGATGTCCCTTCAGATGAGTCTTATTTTTGAAACAATGGATCTTTCCCAGGCATCAGTAAGTTTTGTATTTAATGAAAATATAAACCAAATTTAAAGGTAGTAAATGTATAATAAAATAAGTTTATGGTTTTTCCTTAGCCTGCTACAGTCAGTCGTTGTGGCATGATTTATTTGGAACCTTCTCAGCTGGGCTGGAGGCCGCTTGTTACCTCTTGGCTGAATAAACTGCCTGAACCTCTTAACTTAAAGGAACATCAAGATCTTCTGCAGGGACTCTTTGATTGGTTAATACCACCAGCATTAAGACTCCGTCAGAAACAGTGCAAGGTATTTTTTTTTCTGTTTTTTCATGCAATAGCTAGGTGGCCATTTCCACTCTGTCACTCTTGGTAAGGAGGTACTAGTCTTTTGTGATCTGCACAGTTAGAACGAGTATGCAGCAGCCTCTTGTCCTTTTGGGAAGGGCAACTTGTGGGTCCAGTTTGGAAAGTTAGAATGAGAGTGTTAAGTAAGACTTATATAGTAAATTGATTGTAGTTTTTACCTTCTTCTTTTCAAAAGTAAAGTAAGTATCTGAAGCACTGAGTGAAAAGAATTTCCAAGAGAATTTTGTACTTTTTTTTTTTTTTTCTCCTTTAAAGATGTCATGTTGAAAGGGAAGTACTTTTTTAGATGTTAGGGGAAACATACAGGTAGTTCCTTGCAAACTGTGTGTGGTATAGTGCTTAGGCTTTTGCTCACCTGTTGCTGTAGCTACTTCCCTGGGGGTTTTTTTGTTTAAGATGTATGATTGTAGCAGCCACATGGTAGCCAAGAACACAATTAACAAGCTAAGTGTCCTTAATGTTTCAAGGATAGAGGAGGGCAAATGATGTTCTGAATAAACATCAATGTAAACCTTGCATTCAAATATTTGTTCGCAATTAGCTAATTATGTAATTATTTTAGTATTTTAGTTCCAAAAGATAAACTAAGTGAACATATGAAGTATAATACCCATCCTTTTGTATCTCTTAGGAGCTGGTACCTACAAGTGATACCAATGTTGTAGTAGCTCTTACACGGCTTTTTGAAATGTTGATTTGTCAAACTGTGCAAGAAGATCCCACCAACAGAAACATCCGTGCATGGATTATGGTTGGTTTTTTTTAACCTGTAGAAAAAATGTATATCTATTTCTGCATATGCTGCTCTTCAAAAATAATTGAACTACTCAAAACAACTTTAATTTGTGAAACAATTTCACTATCTCTTTGCTCTCTCCCCCCAAACTTAGGAGGAGGCCAGATGAGACACAACTCTTACAAGTAACAAATATGATTAAATATTTTACTATTTTTCCAATTAACTGGGATAAATAGTGTTTTTGTTAAATGTGCTTTTTAACTAACCAAGTAATTAGCTAAAGCAAAGCCTCTTGTTTCCCTTAAAGGAAGGAAGTGTTCATGTAATAATGATGGGCTTGTTTGTTTGAGCAAGATTTCCTTAGGAAGAGTGTTTTCTGCCAGCTATCTGCTTAAGAGATTTTCAGAAATTTTTTCAGAATTACATTTGTTACTCTGACTGTACAAGGTCCATACAATATGTCAACTTTTTAGTCAATTGCCCGTCTTTTTGCCCTTCTAGGGTTGCTTTGCTTTTGCCACAGTCTGGTCCATTGGTGGAACTTGTGATGGTGACAGCAGGATAATTTTTGATAATTTCTTGAGGGAAACTCTGTCTGGGAAATCTGGAATGAATCCTATACCAACAAGTGTGGGAAAATGGGAGTGTCCCTTTGAAGAGAAAGGCTTGGTCTATGACTACCTGTATGAGGTATGATTGATTGCTTCTGCATTGACTGAAGTAGATTCTTACAGTCTGAATGGAAGGAAAATATAGCTAGATGGATATTTTAACTTTACAAAGCTTATTGGATGTTGTAGCATGTTGTTGTTGGATAAAATCCCACAGTGCATTTTTCATTTATTTTTCTCTTTCAAATACTAATGTGCTGTCCAAATTCTTTTAGAAAGTACCAAGATGTACACATTAGTTTTATTTATAATGTTGCCACATTATAGTTATTCTGTAGCTAAAGCTAAGCTGGTGGACTTAAATCTGGTTTTGTTTAGAAGGGAAGATGTGGACTGTCTACAAGGAAAACAAGATATTAAGCCCATAGGCAGTTTGCTTATATTACAATTTTGTTTATAATATCCATTATAAATGCTAGGTCTACATCTATCTATTATATAGATATAGATTAAATCTTTTTCATACGTTCTTCTGTTGGTTTTTTGAATGTTTTTGTTTTGACTGAACAAAATCTTTACGAAAATAAAGGAGTTTAAGTTTAGGTATGTACTTTAATACTTTATTAGTGAGATAAAGCAAACTAAATATATGAACTTCTGAAACATTTAATATTCATTAATTTTTAATTTTTTTTTTTTTCAAAAGTGAAGTAGTAGAGAAAACCTTTTGTATGTCTAGAAGTAACACCATTCTATTTTACATCTGTATTTCTTCATAGCTAAAAGGCAGAGGATGTTGGGTTCATTGGAATGGATTTATTAAGAATATTAATTATAGTGATAAAGATGTGAAGATTCAAGATATTATAGTCCCAACTATGGATACAGTCCGATATACCTATTTGATAGAGCTATTCGTTACCCATGGAAAGTAAGTTACTTCACTTCAGTGCAAATTTCTGAAATCTTGGTCATAGGTAGGAATATCTCTTCTTCTTTCCCTTGACTTCATTGTTTCAATCTAGCCCTAAAGCTTATTTGGCTTGTTAAAAATAGACATTTACTAGAAAAAAAATACAATTTGTTGCCTTAAAGTCTGGTTTTGTTTTTTTTAATGAAGCCTTATTATAATCTAGTTTTAGTATACTTGTTCTGATGACGCTGTTATGACAAACTAAAGAGTTTTTGTACCCTCTTTCTTCTTTTATTAAGTTATATATAGATTTCTTTGATTAATCATATAAAAATCAGTTATATTAACAATGGTCAGATCATATCAGAGAATGAAATAAAAAACAGTCTCAGGTTAAATTTCAAGGCTTAAAGCTTTATGATGTTTAAACTACTGCAAGACCTATCAGGAGAAATATAAATCCCATGTATGTACATACATGGTCCAAAGCCAGTAGAGTGAGGGAATGAGAAATGTCTTTCTTTTTGTCCCCTTTGTCTTGGTGGGAGCAAAATAAAATTATGAGAGGGTTATATGAATATGTTCAAACATTTTGGTTTCTTCTAAAGGCATGTAGTGTTTTTAGAGGTAGAACAAGCAGGGCAAGTTAGTAAAACCTTTGACTTCTAATTGCAATTAGTTTCTAGTTTGTTAGATTTTGCAGCCTGCATGTTTTATTTCTTTCTTTGTGAAGACCACTGCTTTTAGTGGGACCAACAGGAACTGGGAAATCTGTGTATGTCAAGGACAAGCTAATGAACAACTTGGAAAAGGAACGCTACTTTCCCTTCTTCATTAATTTTTCAGCTCGAACCAGTGCCAATCAAACCCAGGTCAGTAGAAGAGATAATTTATGTTTCAAAAAGATAACATATATGAATATTTAATGCATGTCTTTGGTATTCCTGTCTGCATTACAGAACATTATTATGGCCAGACTGGACAAGAGGCGCAAGGGAGTCTTTGGCCCTCCAATGGGAAAAAAATGCATTATTTTTGTAGATGACTTGAATATGCCTGCTTTGGAGAAGTACGGTGCACAGCCTCCTATAGAACTTTTACGACAGTTCTTTGACCATGGATTTTGGTAATTATTTGAAATACACTTGAAACTTTATTGTTGTTGCATTTCCTGTTATAATTATTTATTCACTTGAATTTTACTTTACTTTTAAAAAGTGGTTTGTAAATGCCAAGATGGCTTTGGTTGAAGCAACTACTGTGTTGCTCTGTAAGTGACTTTTCAATTTAGGAAATTGATAATCAGCTTCATTTTGGGTTTTTTAGAAGGTTTTATTGCTGAACTTCAGCAGTATTTGTATATATAAATAAAATTTCTCTTTTATACCTGGATTTTTTATGTCTGTGTTTTTCATAGTTTTATTTTCCTACAGTTCCTTCTTCCTTTCCTTTCTATTCCTCCTCAGAATGAATTAGCAGTTTTTTATATATATATATGCAGTTAGATAAAACTTTTGATTTTGCTCATTGCATTGGTTTTTACTGTCATCCAATGTTCTATTAGTTACCACTTTTTTAACTTTTAAAAATATTTTAAAAAATAACAATGAAATCATATCTGATAGTAGACACGAAGAAAAATAGGCTAAAGGTCTTCCCTGCTTTTGAGGTTTTTGGCTCTGCTTAGATCGGAAGATTGGAACAGATAGTCTCCTTGGGTCCCTTCCAGCCTGAATTCTTCTGGGATTCCAGGCACTTAGCAAATACTGTCACTTTTGTGATTCCAAGCACTACTCAAATATCTGTTGCTTTTGAATAGAGATAATATATCCTGCCACATTACAGTTTAAAATAATCATCTCAAAAATGTATGTCAGGTTTTATGTAACCTAGTTTAAAGAAATAATCTTTCTTTCAGGCCAGCATGTGATATGTTAAGATTAACTGGCACACAGTTATAAGACTAGTTGGTCTTGGTTTCTTGGGGTTTTTTGTTTGTTTGTTTAAAAAATATAGAATATGTATCACATTACGTATGTTATGCATGTAGAGAGTGCTCTGTAATATAGGTGCATGTAAGCTGTAACAAATGTGGTACATCTGTAGCTATCTAAATGTCACATTGCAATTTATTTTGTAGGTATGATTTAAAGGACACATCTAAAATTACCCTTGTTGATGTACAGTTACTTGCTGCTATGGGGCCTCCAGGCGGTGGGAGGAATCCTGTTACTCCTCGATTTTTGCGACACTTCAACATTTGCACTATTAATTCTTTTAGTGATGAAACAATGATCCGCATCTTCTCTACCATAGTAGATTTCTACCTAAAAAATAGTCAATTTTCGTCTGAGTTCTTCACAATTGGAAGGCAAATTGTCACTGCAACTTTAGAGGTAAGAGGCAAAGACCTTAATGGGACTTTAATTTGTTCAGTAAAGTTCCACTGACTCTATAATAATTCAATTGGTGAAGTAGAGATTTTAGGTATTTTGTTCCTTATTATTTTTAACATACAACTTCATCTGCTTTGACAAAATTATCTTAGGTTTATTGTTGCAGTAACCTTCTTATTCTAGGAAAATTGTCTTTGAATTTGTGTTGATGTGGGCTCCATGGTAGTTGTTCACATAATGTCAAGTAGATGAGACTGGAATCTCTTTGAGGTCTGACAGGCAAGGGAAGCTGTCAAATGAAAAGACAAAATGAAAATATCAATTGCAACTCTTCAAAAATTCTGTCTTGGAGAGGTTAAGAATGAAGAAATTGCCCTCTCCACTTTCCTCCTTCCTCTCCCAGTTTTTATGCCAATTACGGAGACATCTCAGTAGCCTAAGGAAGCCAACATGAACATGCAACTTTTTAGAATATGACTCCAGTATGACAAAAAAATGTCACAGAAATGATAACAAATGGAAAGCCATTAGGCCCAGCTGTATGGAGTTTCTACATGCTTTGTTAAGTCCTGTGTTACAGATTTTACCGAGTATCACATTTGCAATGTACCATACACTTAAAAAAAGCAATAGCAGTTCGTGACATTTTTGCAAAGAAGCATTAAGTCATAGACATGATATCAAAGTATAGCTTTGCTGGCTTATTATGTAGCAGAAATCAGTAGCAGTGTGAGCAGATCTATTGCCTACCGTAAGTAAGTATTCATCATGGAAATGCATTAGGCAGCTATTATTTGACCAATGAAAAATTCTGATGAAAAATCTGATCAGCTTCAAAGGCAAAATGAAACGGCTACAGTTTCACGGGGCATGTGACTTCCTTCTCCTGCGGAACTGAGGCCTTTCTCAGACTTTTTCACTAGTTCTGCTTATACCTAAGGACATACACAAGACTGAATCCATCTAATTCCAAGAACTTACAGAGCTAGTATCTCAGAACTGTTGTTAAGAGAATACATTCAATGTGAGAATCACAAGGCTGCCTGACGACTGCTGCTAGAAATCTTTTTATAGGTTCAATTAATCCTTCCAAAACAAAGAAACAAAAACCAAACAAGTAATTTGCAAGACATTTGCAAGTTTTGTTTCTTTAAACAGAAAATGATTGTAGCAGCTACTAGTGATTTGAATGCATTTGACTGCATATTTAAAATGTTCTGTTTTGTCAGGATACATTTTAGACCAATTTCAGAGTGTTGTCTTTTAATAGTCATGCAAGTATTTCTCATTAGACTGCATCAAAGTTTGTTTATACTGTTGGACTCTTAACATTTGCTTGCTAGAGAATCTGTTCTAACCTGGATTTTCATCCTGGCTTACCAATACCCTCCAACTCCTAGGACTAAAGTATAATAGAAGACCTGGCCTTCATAATTGACTTTGGACATGGGACAGCAGGTGAAATGTGTACTCAGTACAATGGATGTAGTCGAGCCTGTAAAACTTGATTTTACTGTACATCTTTTCAGCAGGTTTCTTCACCTATGAGTATACAGAAACAGATTAAGTTTCCTCTGTCAGCATTCACTTCAGCATGTTATTTACGTTCAATGTAATGAGAAATTACACTATTTCTCTCATAACAGCGTGAGCTAACAACAGCCAACGTATTCCAGATTAGCACCAAACATAGTCAAAAGACACTTTTCTTGATCTGCCTATTCCTTCAGCAATTTTACTATTTATTTTTGCGTAATTTGTAGATATGCAAACAAATAGATTCAAACAACTGAAAATCTAGGAAGTTACCATTACATTTCATCAGTACTTCACTTCAAGAAGGATATCATATAATTAAAGGAAGTCAAGAGATCTGAGTGGTATTGCTGGTCCTACAACTGATTTCTTTAGACTTGGTACAATTACTTTTCTCATTTACAAATTTAGGTTAGTAGTACATGTATGTTCCAGAACTGCATGATATGGGTTTGGTATATTCAGAGGACTTCGAGATCTTTAGGCATTATTAGGATATATTAAGTGTGAAATGTTTTTCTTGGAGAAATAAAATTTTAGAAGACATTTAAGAGTTGTAATAGTATAGTTGGTGTTACTGTTTTGTTGATTTAGTTCTTCTCTGTTGTTGTTATCTTAAGGTATATAAGAAAGCCATCAAAAATCTTTTGCCCACACCAGCTAAATCTCATTATACATTCAACCTGCGTGACTTTTCACGTGTTATCCATGGCTGCTTGCTCGTTAAGAGAAAATCAGTTGAAAGCAAACATGTAATGATTCGATTGTTTGTACATGAAGTATTTCGTGTCTTCTATGACCGTCTAGTGGAAGACAATGACAGAGCCTGGTTGTTCAATTTAATGAAAAATATTGTGAAACAACAATTCAAAGAAGCATTTGATTCAGTTTTTGCACACCTGAAGCAAGGAGACCGACCTGTGAGTATGATGTTTAACCTGTTGAAAAATAATTGCTTTCATTATAAATTTAGGGCTAGAAAGTTTGTCAATCACAGGGGAAATTTTTGATCAAATGTGCTTGAAAACTTGAGTTAAGTTTGACAAAATGTCTTCTTTGGGGAAAAAAAAATGAGTAAAAATGTTTGGAAGGGTTTAACTGTTGTACACAAACATCCTTTAAAGAATTTTTTTCATTTAAAATGTGTGTGAAATTACTACTTTTGCATAAAATAATTTTGTATATCTGATAATGAAACAAAAACTTGTTTCTTATTCAATTAAAATAAAAATGCAACATTTTTTTCAGATTTACTCAAAAAACCCTGAGTATTTATGTCTTATGCAATTTAATTTACCAAGCATGGTGTTCTATTAAGCTCCTAGATGTCTGCATTTAGAAATAAAGCATCAAATTAATTAGTAGATGAGCAGAGCAACTTTAAAAAAAAAAAAATCTGTCACATCTTTCCTTGGAGATGTAGCAGCAAGTACTGAATCTTTGGGCAGTGGGAGGTAACATAACAGGAAAGAAACAGAATAATTTATAAATCACTACCACAAAAGTAGCTAGGATCTGTGCATAGTACATTACCTGCAAGGAGAAATACAAGTAGGAATACTCTTAAATGGACTTCCAGAGACCTGAGTTACAGGATAAGGAGACATTCCCGTTTTAAATGTAGCCTGTGACTGAGTTACTGTGTGGTAAACAGCATTCTGTAGTTCTTAGGAAATTTTGGTATTTAAAATGTTGTATAATCATGTTATACTGTATACTTTGTCTTCCTTTTTTCTATTTTTCTTTTTTCCTTCCCCTGTCACTTAATTGACTTATAGAAGAAATAATTTTGTGGTCTTAATTGTCCATTTGATAATATATTGTAAATTGCTAGACATCTGCATAAATTTGGTGTAATCTGAAGGTCATGATTATGAAACTGTTAATGGCTATTTGAGCCAATTGTGTTCCAAGAACAAATTAAGAATAAGTATATTGTTTAATATGGGAAATAGAGTATTGTCTGTGAGTCAAAATATTTCAAAGTGCTTGTTCTCATGTTTTGAGTGTTTGTCTAAATTTTCCTTTGTTTTCTGAAATTCCAATGAGGAATTAAATATTAAACTTAAATATTAAACATTAAATATTAAACTTAGCTTCATAATTTGTTGAATATTTGCAATAGGTAACGGAAGAAGACATGAGAAGTTTGGTTTTCGGTGACTACATGGTTCCAGAACTTGAGGGAGATGAAAGACTTTATGTTGAAATTCCAAGTATTCAGCTGTTCAATGATGTTGCGGAGCAGTGTCTGGATGAATATAATCAAACCCACAAAACAAGAATGAACCTTGTAGTTTTCAGGTGCATACAATTTGTATTAAGAGTTTTAAGCAGTAGTTGATAATTCAGTGTATCCAATTTTGTGGACTGTGGTTTTTGTATATCTCCTCCTCTTTATGCATCTACAAAAGTGTTTGTGGTGTTACACCTTTTTGGATGGAAGTGAACTGATTTTTCTCTTATGCCTCTGCTTTTTCTGTCCGAAAGTAAATGATGACAAGTTTTTCTCCTAAGGAGTTTTGAATATATCCTTTGGTTGCTATAGAAATATTGTGCACCAGTTCAGGCAAGTGCTGTACTTCTGCTAGGCCTCTGTTAAGGGTGAAGATGAATGCCAGTTTAGCCTGCAGGCACTGGACTTTGATTTCACCAAGGACAAGGATTCTAAGGTTGTGAGGTGCAGAGTGAAATACAGCCTGATCATAGCCGTCTGCCTGCCCTGTTACTATGTGGCACAGCTGTGCCCCACTTCCAGGCGTGTAGCCAGCTTAGTGCTGCAGCTAATCCTGTGAAATTTTAGGCTCTGCAGGCTGCTATTATTACCTTAATTTGTGGTCAGGCAGAGCTACAACTGAGACAGATTAGGCGGTCACAACTTCCTCCTCCTCCCTATTGCTAGAGATTACTGCCTCTTCTTGTTTGCCAGACACGTAGATGCTTCACGATCATACTGGATTTGTGAGTATCTGGATATACAACTGTGCTGGGAGTTTGAAGAGCTGGCAACTTCTGATCAGAGGCCACTTGCTGAGCGTAGAAGCAGTATCCCAGTTACCTCACTGAACAGCAGCCAGGAGAACACGGCTGACTAGCTTTAGAGTCCAATCTCATGGATGACATCTGAGTTTGACTCCTTTATTTTTCTAACCAATCAAAATAAACAAGAATTTATCTCTCTTGAAATGTTTTAACTTTTTTTTTGAGGCCACTTTTATCTGCTGCTCAGCTGACTTTAACTGCCCTATGCCCTGTGCTTAAGCAGGCAATCTCCTGTAGACCTCGCTGCACATGCTGAGATAAACCATGCTTCTGTTTCCACAGTAGATAGGACACTCGGTAGTGTGCAGATACTGCTTTCTGGAGATGTTGTTCCAATCTCTATTTCATATATAAGTTATAAAACACTATCAGAGGCAGATGGAAGGAAAAGGTTTGCTGATATAACCCATTTTCCCCCAGTTGTTCCTTTAAAAAGTATTTATACTGTTATACTTTACTAAGTTAAAACTGATAATACTGCTATGATTGAGATAGTAGAGAATTAATGTTGGTTTTATTTTTCTTTGACACCTTTATCCATATAGTGCTCCTATTCTCACCACTGCCGGTTCGTTTTAGTAATTTGTAGTAATTTGCAATATAGCTAAATACTGATAATTTGTATAATAGAAGAGTTGTGAGTTTTATTCTATTTTGTGGTGTACACCCACTCCCTTTCTTCCTCTTCCACCCCTACCCCACCCCACCACCCACCCTGCTTTCTGAAATTTGTTTTGGAGATGCTACTTCTATACTTGCTTCACAAGAGCACAAATATATACGTGTTTCTGCCATTCTGGTAATCAGCACATTTCTACTGTAGGTATGCGTTGGAACATTTGTCTCGTATAAGCCGTATTCTGAAGCAGCCAGGGGGAAATGCTTTGTTGGTTGGAGTGGGAGGAAGTGGACGTCAGTCTTTGACTCGTCTAGCAGCATTCATGGCAAAAATGTGTGTTTTTCAACCAGAGATTTCTAAGACCTATGGTACAAATGAGTGGAAACAAGATCTGAAAGTGAGTGTTAGTAAACTGTCTGCATTTTGACTTAATTTTGAAGAAGGATATTTTGGAATGTACAATATTTTAATTGTCTTTCTCTTTTAGAGTCTTCTGAGGAATGCAGGTGTAAAAGGCTTGAAAACTGTATTTATAATCACAGATGCACAAATTAAAGAAGAAAGCTTTTTAGAAGATGTTGATAGTGTCCTCAACACTGGAGAGGTACCCAATCTTTTTGCAGCAGATGAAAAACAAGAAATTTTAGAGGTATCTTTAGAAACTCTCTTTAATTCACCTCCCTTTCAAGCTATTTTGTCGTTTCAGTGTGAACTGTGGCTTTTGGATACATACATTTAATTCACTGACTCTTTTTAAGACCTTAGATTAATCAGACAGTTATTAGTAAACTTATGGAGCAGCTTACGCCTGCTGCTAGCTTTAATTCTGACCTTGTATTCTGTTCAAAAACATATTAAGGTTATGCACTTAGGAAATTTTTTTCACAAACACCCTATGGCTACAGTTATTTTTTGCAGTGTCTTGTGCAGAAGAAGAATGTACATCATAATGTTTTCGTTGATCAGTTAAGGACAAAGACTTTTTTGAGAAAACACAGCCTGTCTTTGTCAATAGACTCTTGCTGTCTAGGGCACTAGGGCATTGTTAGACAGAATTTCATAGTCTTCACATTTCTATTCAGAGATAAGTTGGGCAAGGGTGCTCCATGAATTCAGGTTCAGAAATAAAGATACAACGTACTTGGACAATTAAAAAAAAAAAAAAAAAAGTAATAAAATCAGGCTTGGATTTGCAAACTAGCAGTCACCAGTTGGGAGGAAGGGACATCAATCTTGGTATATATCAAGTTGGAAACATAATGTTATCTAACAATATTTTGAACTGTATGCAGTGATGCCTTTGTATCTCTGTGGTATGTTTAACAATCATTAGAAGGTTTTGGTTCTTTATTTCTTGAGGGAATAATTATGAATTTTTATTTTTCAGGATGTGTCTTAACCCTCTCTCTCACCTTAATATGTCTTATCCATCTAGAACTCATCTTGAGATAGATTTTTAGTTTTTATTCTGATGTGTTCTCAGTTGCTCAAAGCAGCAGATGATCATTTCTAGAATTGAGTTGTCAGGATCACAGATAAATATTGTAATCCTATTTTCAAATAGCATTTACTACTTGTTCTGGTTTTCTAGTTTATTCTACCTGTTTCATTTATCAATAAAATTATATTTTCGTGGTGATGCTATCTTTAACAGGATTGCTATAGGACTTCAGAAGTGCTTAATGAGAAATTATGTAAGTTTTTACTCTACTTATTATTCCTAAGGGTGTTCGTGCAATAGTTCAGGCTGGCAATAAACATGAAGAACTCAGTCCTTTGGCCTTGTTTGCATTTTTTGTGAACTTCTGCAAAGAAAATCTTCATATTGTGGTAGCATTCAGCCCAATTGGAGATGCTTTCCGCAATCGTCTGAGACAGTTTCCATCACTCATCAACTGCTGTACTATTGATTGGTTTCAGGTGTGTGAAAATATTTATATTGTTTCCTCAACAAACTACTTTAGTTTTTCTAACAATTTATATTTCCATGTCCCATTAGATTTCCTCTTGTCTTCTTTATAGAAGTTCTTAAAAAATTGAAAAATAGCATAGGTATTTTTTGTAATATTTTAGAAGCTCTTTGGTGTGCTATCTCAGTATTTCTGCAACTAACCAAATTTAAATGTTGTTGCTACAAATTTTACCATTCTGAAGTAGTGAATAGTCTCAGTTTGGTGATTGTGATTTGTAATTTTATCATATAACGTGTATGTTCAAAAGGACTAGATTACTTTCAATGTAATTGTAAAATTATCATAATTTCTGATGTCTGTTAAGCAGATCATGTGTCATGGGAAAGACCAGCAAATACCAGTCCTGTTGTTTATCAGTAGATATTTTATAGCTGAATAAAAGTTGAAGAATTACTGTAGTTAACACTCTTTGATGTAAGTGATGTTGTTCTCAGTGAAGTGCAGTTATCTCTATAGCTTGGTCTGGTGCTGGTGTCAATTTTTCTGCCAAAAGATGGAAATGTTTGGAGAGAATGGCAAATATGTAGCTTTTAACTAGAAGATCAGCCAGGAGTTGCTAGAAAAGATTGCATGGGTAGTGACCTACTGCCTGATCTCACCTTTGTATCAGTTCATTGTTCTTGAGACATAGCTGGGACTAGCGTGGTCTCATTCTGGTGTTTTAATTGGTAAAAAGTGTTTTTAAACTATGAAGACTGTTAACTGCTGAATTTTACAAATGTTTCTCTCCTCACTTCTCCCTCAGCCGTGGCCTGAAGATGCCCTTGAACGTGTGGCTAATAAGTTTTTAGAAACACTTGAGCTCACAGACAGTGAGCGTCAGGAAGTTGTGCCCATCTGTAAATACTTTCATACTTCAGTTTTGTCGCTCTCTGCAAGGTCAGTCTGTTTTCTTTTGAAAACAATGTATTCATTTATAGAAATAATAAGAGGGAACAGATTATGCTGTTGACAGTGGTAAATTGAGCAACAGTGAAGTCAAAAGTTAGATTTTAGAAGTAAGAAGCAATAAAATAGTAGGTGATTGAGTTTCATTACTACTAATTTCTGTACTAAATGTATACTATTTGCCTGCATAAAAAATATTATGTAAGGTTGTTGAAATTGCTTACTTCTATTATTTGTCAAATACATAACTTTACTAACAATAGTTAAACTAAAAAAAAAGAAAACAAAGGTGCTTTTTTTTTTTTTTTTTTTTTTTTTTTTTAATAGGTTCTTGCAAAGTCTGGGACGCCATAATTATGTTACTCCTACTTCTTATCTTGAGCTTATTGCTGCGTTTCAGAAACTTCTTACTCAGAAACGTGACACTGTAATGAAAGCCAAGAAGAAATACATGAATGGACTAGATAAACTAGCTTTTGCTGAATCACAGGTGAGTTAGGACAAAAAGGGAACTGAAAATACAAAATATTTGGCAAATGCAGGTCGTCTTTTGGAGAAGTCAGTGTCGCAGTTCAGCCCTGATCAGGACCAGACTACGCAGTCTTTCTCTCACTTCCCCCACCCTCTGAGAGAACAGGGGGAGATGATATAAGAAAAAACAGCTCGAGGTTTGAGACAAGGACAGGGAGAAATCCTTAAAGTTACCGTCACAGGCAAAACAGACTCGACTTGGGGAAAACTATTCATTTCTTTCTAAAACTAAAAAAAACCCAAGATAACCTCCCCCCACCCCTCCCTCTTCCCAGGCTTAACATTATCTCTACTACCTTCCCCCCTCCGAGCGGCACAGGGGGGAAGAGGGAATGGGGTTGCGGTCAGTTCATCACATGTTGTTTTACGCTGCTGCTTCGTTATCCGGCGAAGAACTTCTCACATTCCTCCCCTGATCTGTTGTGGGGTCCCACCCATACGCCACAGTCCTTCGTGAAACTGCTCCGGCGTGGGTCCATCTCTTCCATGGGTTGCAGTCCCTCCAGAACAGCTGCCCCAGCAGGCCCTCCACAGGCCACAGCCTTCTTCAGGCATCCACCTGCCATGACGTGGGGTCCTCCTGGGGCTGCAGGTGGATCTCTGCTCCTCCATGGACCTCCATGGGCTGCAGGGGCACAGCCTGCTCCACCATGGGCTGCACCACAGGCTGCAGGGGAATCTCTGCCAGGAGCAGCATTACTGCTCCCCCTCCTTCTGAACTGACCTTGGCGTCTGCAGCCGTTCCTCTCACAAGAAAAATTCTTCACAGCAGGCTGGCAGATGCTTCTCAGGATCTTTTTACATCTCATTCACATCTCATCTCCTCTCCACTCCTTGCAGCTGGACCAGGCTGAGTTGGGCCCAGTTGGCCGCCTGGCGAGAGGCCAGAGGGTGAGGCCTGCAAGGCCCACAAGGCTCGCGCCTCCCCCTCTCTGCCCCTCCTCAGCTGCTTCACATCTTCTCTACTTTTTTGTTGTTGTTGTTGTTTTCCCCTTCTTAAATACGTTATCGCAGAGGCATTATTACGGAACATTCTGCTACCAATCGGCTCGGCCTTGGCCAGCAGTGGGTCCGCCCTAGGCCTGGCTGAGTCCACTGAACAAAGGGGAGCAACTTCTAGCAGTTTCCTACAGAAGCTACCACCTTAGGCCCCCCTCACTAAACAAAACCAGAACAGTCAGTCAAAAGCATTACTTCAGATTTTGTTTAGCTCGAACTTCAACAGTAAAACTGTCAGAAATGTATTTTGCCTATTCTTTCCTACAGTCGTAGCAGTTGTGCTAGGGGCCACAGACCTCTACACGTGTATTGCTAAGCAGCATACAAACAGAGCTTCCCTTTTCTAAGTGGCTAGCAGGTGACTATAAGTGAATGTAATTTGTAAAATTAGAGATTGTAGATGTGAGATAAAAATAAGTTTCTGAAGTGTTTTGATTTGAAACTGAATGTTTCTATCAATAAATTAGTCATTAGGTAAAATCTAGATCTTACAGAAATTTTTGGAAATTGTACTTGGCACTCCTGAATGCTGCCTCATTCTTTTGCATATATGCAGGTCGGTGAGATGAAACAAGAACTCGTTCAGCTGCAGCCCAAACTGGAAGAGGCTAAATTGGATAATGCAAACATGATGAAGGTAGAGTTACAAAAAGTCAATTTTATGTTTTTTAATGTAAGCATGTGTATTCTTGAGGTCCATAATTTCACCTTCATATTAATTAGCTTTGAATGAGGAATCTTAATCGTACAATGTACTTCCTCTTCAGCTGATCGTAGGCAGGTTCTGAAGAATATGCCTGTATAAGGTTGCTGATATGTGACTTCCAGAAAGTAAGAGTTGAGTTCAGATTTTTGAGCTCACTTCTTGTCTGCTGAGGTTTGGGGTATTGTGAAACTAGCCACTACTTATGGCTATATCCTTAGAATTGGAAGAAAATTGTGTTCTTTATATAAGAGACAGACTCTGGATATAGAGTCCTTGCCTAAGCTCTGTGCTGAAGGATGTTAGAGGAACTTTCATGCTAGTAGTGGTTAGACCAGGTTTCCCAAGGTCATTCACAAACACTGCACAAACCACAGATGTTCTCACATACAAAATAAACAAGAATGGTTTTACACAGTCCATCTTTGCGTGCACAGGGATTATACACTTGGTTTTTAAAAGGATCCTGAAAAGGATTAACTTCACAGAAATTTAGTGGGATTTAGGAACCGATCTCTTAGGTGTTTTTGAAATTTCTGACTTGCAAAAATACACTTATCTAGTATGTTACTGTTGCATCACGAAAAAAGCAAAATTTGATTGACATTTTCATGCACTTGCTTCTGGTGCATGAATGTTTTTTACAGATACAGTGATATCTCTTCTACCTACTCTTACAAGTCTCTGAAGCTCGGTATCACTTCTGTAGAACTGAAAAGGGAGTACTTGGATGAAGGCTTGACTTATCACTGAAAAGAAAATAAATTTTGGTAGTTTATGGAATATGAAGCTGTGAAAAGTCACTAGACAAGCTAGTAATTTTTTAGTTATAGCCTGATACACAAACATGAAGAGTTTCTTGTCTCCTAAACTTCAAATGTATTTTAAATAGCTTTTATTGACAGTAATCTGATTTCATGCAGTTTACCTACTGTTTAAGCTCCCTAATGATGTTGTATTATGCTAAGAAGTAAATTATTCCCTTAACAGAAATCGACAATACATGAAAATACTGAAATACTTGGATTTTCTTTTTATATTTTACAGTATTTCATAAGTGCTATGTTAGATAATTTCAGTTTATTTGATCATTTGCTGCTCAATGGAGGTCACCCATGTGTTGTTTTTTTTTTTTAGACTATAGAAATAGAATCTGCAGAAGTAGAAAAAAAAAGAAAAACTGTAAAAGTAGATGAAGAAATTGCTACAAAAAAAGCTGAAGAAGCTCAGGCATTGAAAAATGAATGTGAGAGTGACCTGGCAGAGGCGATCCCAGCCCTGGAGGCTGCACTTAGTGCTCTTGACACTTTGAAGGCAAGCTAATCTAAACTTCAGTGTTTGAAAGAGTTAATTAACATGATGAAACTCTTCCATTTGTTTGGGAAAGAATGCAGTTTACAGTTACTAGCATTGATTTCATTTTCATTTCTCCTGCATAAGATACATTGATTGATGTTGTTAATTACCTTGCTAACACTGTATCATCCCTTCTAAAAGTCCTCTATAATTATGTTTATTCTTTTTGTTAGTTCATGTATTTTAGTGGTGACAAAAGCATAACATTTCTCCTAATTTTTTTCAATGTGATTTTATTTTAGCCTTCTGATATATCTATTGTCAAATCAATGAAAAATCCTCCAGCTGGGGTCAAACTTGTCATGGCTGCTGTCTGTGTCATGAAAGACATAAAACCTGAAAAAATTGCAGATCCTTCAGGGACTGGAGGCAAGGTAAAATGGGGTTTCAGATAAAAGTGTAATTCATGTTCTTCTCAACACAGAGCACTTTTTTGGTAAACAAGATCATCCAAGGTCCACTGAAGTAGGCAAGTACTTACAGCCTACATCCGTTGTTTTATTGAAAACTTCAAGAATTCCAAATTATCTAAGTTTTGTATTGTGCAAAGAGAACGCACTTAATTTGCTTGACTCCTATATTGATAATAGATAATATGTAACTCCTCCCTGAGAAACTGTTCAGTTTTTTACTTTAGATATGGTTTGGGAGATTAGTTTGATCTGATGGACTTCCTCCTTTATTGAAGTCTCAAGGAGATACAAGATCATCAGAATTAAATATGCACGAGTTTTAATTAAAAGAGATTTGTCAATTTTTGTTTGTGTGTTTGTTTTAAAACTTGAAATGATATTTTCTCCTGTGTTTTGTAGATTTTGGATTACTGGGGTCCAAGCAAGAAACTGCTCGGCGACATTAATTTCTTAAAGGACTTGAAAGAATATGACAAGGACAATATTCCAGTAAGGTTTTGGTCTAATTTTTCAGAGATTTTTATCATGTAGATGCTTTCTTGCAGGGAAAACAAAACAAAACAAAACACTGTATCAGAGGCCTCATTTGTCCCAAGTTAGTCAACTTGTATTATGACCAAGGATCTTTACAAGATTATAGGGTATCTCTATAGGATGACTATGGTCATGGCAAGTGAGTCAAACTTCCATAGGGGGGCCTTGTATGCGGCATTTCAGAAGGTTTTAGAATTCCCTTTTGAAATTTCTCTGTTTGAATGAAAAGTCTTTCTGTGCACAAATGTTTCTAACTTTGCAATTTATAGGTAGTATCTCATCAAAAGGTAAAAACAAGACATAAAAAAACTGTAACAGAGTAAATAGTCTGCCCTGTCCATTACCTATTATCCTGTGTCCAAAAGTGGCCATAAACAGGTGCCTCGGAAGGAGAAGGAGCAGTATATATGATAATTTCCCCAAATATTCTTCCAGCCTCAGGCACTTTAATGAAGGACTTGCAAAGCCAGATGTAGTTTCTGTGTGTTTAGTAACTTTCAGTGGTTCTCTGTTCTGTAATTGCTCTCATCTTCTTAAGCCCATGTAAATTTTCTGCATCTACAGGATCTTTTTACAAAGCATTCCAGAAGTCTACTTTAAGTGGTATGAACAGCTGTCTCCTTCTGTTTCTTCTGAACCTGGATCCTTTTAGCCTCATTTCACGCATTCTGTTTTGGGGTTTAGTTGGGGTTTTGGTTTTTTTTTTTTTGTGGAAGCAGTGAACATTTGATCCCTGTCCAACCTTTCTGTGCCTGGTTTTGTGCTATTTTTTTCTAAATCAATTACTCGGCATTGTAAACTTTTTTCAGTTTTTAAATAACTGCCTACATTGGTGCTGGTCTTAATGGCCATTTTTATATATATGTGTATATATATATATATATATTCTTTTTTTTTTTAATTTAATGAATGCTGACGAAATGGGTAGTATTTTGTTAAGTGTACTAGAAGACATACAATAAATGCAGAAATGTACCAGCTGTAGAACTTGATTTAAAATATTACCATCTCCCCTAAAGATCTTACTACCTGAGAGTGTGATTCTTGCCATTTGCCCAGTTCAAAGGAAATTCAGTATGCTTTGCCATGTATAAAACTGATCCCCAAAAGTAGGCACAAGCAATGTAATTAATTTAGATTTTCTCTTATATTGGTAGAAATACATTTTTATAATGATCCCGAGCAGCTGTGTCCTGAGAAAAGAGCAAATAATGAAATCAGCATGTTTTGCACAAGGGGCAGCACAAATTAAGGCTTCTATGTGCCTGTAATGCTCTTAGCACTTAAGTAGCTGCCACATTTAATACATAAAGGTTAAGGATAGGATTAGGATGAAAACAGGAAAAGACCACAAAGCATGACAGGAAAATCAAAAGAAACAAATGAGCAGTGGTTTCTACCACAGTTAATACTGAGTAGTTCTTTCCTATTCCACTGTGTAGAGAAATGGCAACCAATCAGTGTAGTTTTCAAGTGCCAGCCACAAGACTTTGACAAGGTATAATGCTTTTGTTATCCAGGCAGCTATCATGCAGAAGATTCGGGCTGAATACTTGACTAATCCTGAGTTTGATCCGCAAAAGGTGGCTAAAGCTTCCTCAGCAGCAGAGGGTTTATGCAAATGGATTACGGCAATGGAGGTGTATGACAGGGTTGCCAAGGTGTGTTTTCAATCCTAGTCCCCCCCTAGTGCTGTGAAATCTCTCCTTTGCTTGGTATATTTACCCTAAGCATTCTATTAAATAATAAAGTTACATAAATGCTTAAAAACCATTTTTGTATTGGTTGTAATTGAACAGGTGGTTGCACCCAAGAAAGCTCGTTTAAGAGAGGCGCAGCAGTCCTTGGCAGAGACAATGACACTCTTGAATCAGAAGAGAGATGAACTTGCAGCTGTTGAAAGTCATTTGGCTGCTTTGGAACAATCCTTCACTGAGAAAACTGAAGAAAAGGCTAATTTAGAATTCCAAGTTGATCTGTGTGCTAAAAAACTAGAGCGAGCAGAGAAGTTAATTGGAGGTCTTGGTGGAGAGAAATCAAGGTCAGATTAAAGTTCAAATGTCAGATCTAACAGCCGTTGTAGAAATAGAATTTGAACTTCAGTTCTCTGAGCCTTTAATGATGTATCTCTGTTTGAAGGCTGTCCTGCTTAAGAGTGTCTGGGCCCTTGAAGGATTCTTAATTGTTTGTAGTGTAAAACTATGGGCAGCAACATTGGGAGAATTGTAGAGAAAGTCTTCAAATTGAGAATAAAATACATAAACACAGTGTCCTTATTCTCCACCTGAAGTTAAGATAAACAACAACAACAGAGGTTTATCTTTATCATCAATATCATTAATGTGGAGGTTTCAGCACCGTTTTTTTTCTGTACGTTCTGCTTGTCATAGATGGAATAATGCTGCAAATGATCTTCAAGACATATACGATAATTTGACAGGAGATGTTCTGATATCAGCTGGTGTGATGGCATATCTGGGAGCTTTTACTGCTGGATTTCGACAAGAATGTACCAAAGATTGGAGCAAACTGTGCAAGGTTAGCAGGTTATCTTAGATATAAACAAGTGTTTGGGTTTTTTTCAGATTACTGTAAAAGGCTTCAAAAATCCCTTGTTGTTTATTTGATATTAGGTTAGTAAAACTCATTAAGATCTGTGGGATAAATTCTGCTGATCCAATATTCTGTAAATAGGAATTTAATTAAATAAGTTAATTTAGTCTAAAGTAGCATATCAGAAATAAGAGCACATCATTGACTTTGTAAGGCTTGATTATTACTTAAATAAAAATCTCGGAATTTTGTCTATTTTGCCTTTAAATGAAAGAATTTACTTTAAAATAGAGTGAAGTATAATGTCAAAAAAAGTCTGTAATAGCTTAGACTGGCACATATTTATATGGTAATTAAATGGTTGATTATGCTGTTTGCAAAGGGATGGTTCCAACCTACTTAAACTAATCTCCTAATTCATAAATCAAGTGATTTGAAGTCACTGTTTGCGACTATGACATTAAACTGTAACGAATCAGCATCGGATTACTGTGGAGTTAACAGAAGATACAGTCATTAGATTATTTCTAACTGTGTGTGAGTTTCTTAAGGTAATGCGTGTTTATAACTTTAGGTAACAAAAAATCCCATATCTAGAACATACAAAAAAAACTGGACAAATACTACAAAATTTGGAGAGAGAGAGTAAATATTCAGTGGAGAAATATAGTGAGCTGTTCAAAGTACGATTTTATTTTTCCCAGGATTTTTACTTACACTTGACTTTGAGCTCTTACAAGGAAATGTGTATTGTCACTTTGAAGTGGCATTTAATAAAAGATGCAAAGAAACACGGAATAAAGATTAATGGAGTTTTCTTTTATTTTCTTTTTTTTTTGTTCCAGGAGAAAAATATCCCTTGTTCTGAGGACTTTTCTTTGAGTAAGACTCTTGGTGACCCAATAAAAATAAGAGCCTGGAATATTGCTGGTTTGCCAACTGATGCATTTTCTATAGACAATGGGGTCATTGTTGACAATTCAAGACGTTGGTAGGTGATAAAAAAGTTTAATTTTCAAATCCAAACATATTTTCACTTTTTTAAATAAAGCAAACCATGTACCTATAGACAATGTAGTTTCTGTGGAGATAATGTAATTGAAAGCAGGAGTAGAATCTTTGTATCCAGCTCCTGTGAAATTTAAGAGATATAAGACTAGAGATTTGTGTATATAGGGACTTGAAAGTTTTCCTTTCAGGAGATGCAGTGCTCTTGAATAAAGCTGTATTTCTTTTTTCTTTCTTTTTTTTTTTTTTTTTAATATTGTACCTTGTTTTCCTATTACTGGCTAATAAAGCATTTGTAAGAGTCAGTTTTAGAACTGCACGGAATTCCTCATTCTTTACATGTTTAATGATAGGATTCAGGTTATGTAAATTGCAGGGTCCAGATAGCACAGTCCACCTCAGGTTGAAATTGTATGTCACAGATGGTATCTGTTACATTATATGAAAACTTATGGTAGTTGTCTGCAAATAAACTGCACTCAGTAGAAATACAAGACTATAAAGCTGCTAGTGATGATGTTGTGATCTATGTTCTCTTAAGAATTAGTCTTCGTGATAGATTCGGATGACATTCAGATTAGAGTGTGTAATTCCATTTTTAGAATGTTGCATAGTTCTCTGAGCGTGCGGTTAGAGGAGGTGTTTAATATCATTCATGCTGTCTTACTAAAATACATGTATATAGCTGAAATCAGCAAGTGCAAAGGGGAACAAATCTGTTGAACAAAATTAAAATATTGTCACCTTTCCCTGCCCTGCTTTCGTTCCTAGTTGTATACTAGCTGATATACCAACATCTCAGATATAGATTGCAACTAATTGTTGATTTTTATTTTTTAAAGTGAAAAAATACGAGAAAGAGATCAAAAGTTGTAAAAAGAAATAAAACATAAATACTTAGAATTCCAGGGGAGAGGCAGAACAAGATTTTACAAGAATTCTGCGTTCTGGTGTATTTTATGAAAAATGTTATGAACGTTTTTTGCAACTCTTAAAACTATTTTTGATATTACTTTTCAAATTACAATAAAACACCTATATATCAATTTTTCACTGATTTCTTAAAATAACAGAATCAAACTTGTATCATTTTTTCCTTGACAGCAGACACAGAAAAACTTTCAAATAGTTTAAAATTTAGAAAATCTGCAAGCACTGAGAAAACTGTCTTGTGTGTTCTAGGCCATTAATGATTGATCCTCAAGGTCAAGCAAATAAATGGATCAAGAATTTTGAGAAGGAAAACAACCTGAATGTTATCAAGGTCAGTGACACAGATTATATGAGAACTGTGGAGAACTGCATTCAGTTTGGAACTCCACTTCTGCTAGAAAATGTTGGAGAAGAACTAGACCCGTCGCTTGAACCTCTGCTGCTTAAACAGACTTTTAAACAAGGTACAGCAAAATTAATTTTGAACCCTCAGGTACATTACATTAATGTTCATCTTATAGTCTATGGTGGTACTGTCTGATGTTTTTCATATTACTCTCTAAAATGGGGCGTCCCTGAAATCTGTGAGAATTTTTTCAGAGTATCCAATTTATTTATTTATTTATTTATACTTTTCTGGAGATTTGTCATTGACAAGAAATTTGCTTGTATTTAATCACAAAAGTGCGTTGTTTTTTTTTTTTCCTGTAAGTAATTGAAGAAGGTAACAGTTTTCTTAACATTTCTTATCTTATCTTTAGGAGGCATGGAGTGTATCAGGCTTGGTGAGACCACTATTGAGTATTCCAGTGATTTCAAGTTTTTTATTACCACAAAACTGAGAAATCCGCATTATATGCCTGAACTTGCTACAAAAGTTTCTTTACTCAATTTTATGATAACACCAGAGGGACTTGAAGACCAATTGCTAGGTATTGTCGTAGCGAAAGAGAGGTAAGTCTCTGTAGGGCAAATAGACATTAATTTTTTTAATGGCATAATTCCAAGCAAACAAGAGATTGTAAAGGAAAATGAATGTTACATAGTGTAAGTGTTGCTCAGTAACAGCTTTAAAAAAAAAGAAAAGATGTTTTTCTAGTTTTCCTACCTAAAAAGTTTATTAGGGAAACAGATTGTCATGTTTACTGTGGAGTAGCTGGTAATTACCACAAGGTAATTAAAAGAGCAGATGTAAAATAATTGTTTTCATGGCAATTTTCTCCTGAAATATTCCTTGAGTGTTAGAAAACTATTCAAACATTATTAGAGGTTTAAATCATTGTTGTGATTTTTACAATGTGACTGAGCTGCCAAAGATGCAGAATTATGAGGATTTAGTTTTAATTTAATATGAAATAAATGCACAGTACCTCTGAAACTGATTATGGATCTTATCTGGACCCTCACAGAGATACAGAGAAGTAGTATCTAGGTTGTATGGAAATGTTTATGCAATTGGGCGAAATTCTGTTTGATAAAAAAGTGTTTCCAGCAGTAAACTTATTCCACATATCACATAGTGTTTTTTCAGGCAGCAGGGATATAATATAAGAAAACTGGGATGCACTGACATTTGCAAAATGCTGAGATGTTAAAGTTTAGACTATCATTTCCAAATACTGAACTGAAGTTATGCAAAGAAATCTATACTCAGAATTTTAAATATATGCTGAACAGCAACAACCTATTTAAACTGAAGAGAGTATTCACAAGTATTTATTGAAGGAAGAGGGAGTCATCTTCATGGGCTTCCTTTACAGTCACTGGAAGATGAGCATTGCCTGGTTTTGTTGTATGTGTTTTTCTTCATTAGACCAGAACTAGAAGAGAAAAGAAATGCTCTCATCCTTCAGTCTGCAGCCAATAAAAGGAATCTAAAAGAAATTGAAAAGAAAATTTTAGAAACCTTACAGTCATCTGAAGGGAATATTTTGGAAGATGAGACTGCTATCGAGGTCTTGGATTCTGCTAAAGTAACAGCTAATGAGATCTCAAAAAAACAGCAGGTAAGGAATGTGTATTAATGATACACAGAAATGAAATGTTAAAATTTGCAGGTGGCAGAAGGAATGTGAATTAGATGCAAAACATAAGAAGGAAATTTTGTGCTTGTGAAATGTGAAGAGAAATAAATTTGGATCGGTTCTAGATTCTTCACTGATGGTTTATTCAGTCTTCCATTTTAAATATTTTAAAGAATGTGTATCTATCTATAAGGGCTGTGTGAAAACTAATGGATTCTGAAGGTCAAGTAACATGTTGAGATAAAGGAAGGAGCTAGTTTTTTAAAACAACAAAAATATTCAAGGATACATTAATAATCTGAGTGGCTAATATAAGTATGCAAGCGCAGATTCTTTTGTTATACTTAATGCATAAATACCAGCTGAAGTCAATGAGAGCTAAATAACATTGGTAAGAGAATAAAGATTTTATTTTATTTTATTTTACTTTTTAAAATTACTATACAGTTAACAGAAACAAAATCAAATAATCATAGAATGGTTTGGGTTGTAAGGGACCTTTAGAGGCCATCCAGTCCAACCCCCCTGCCAGGAGCAGGGACATCTCCAACCAGATCAGGTTGCTCAGAGCCCCAGCCAACCTGGCCTGGAATGTTTCCAGGGATGGGGCATCCACCACCTCTCTGGGCAACCTGTGCCACTGTTCCACCACTCTCATTGTAAAAAATTTTTTCCTTATGTCCAGTCTGAATCTGCTTCCTTCCATTACCCCTTGTCCTATTACAACAGGCCTTGCTAAAGAGTTTCTCCTCATCAAAATATTGTTTTATTTAACCTGATGTTGACCTTATTGCTATTTGTTAATGACTATCAAATGTAATCTCAGAATTTGTCTGATGGTCAAATTTTGAAAAACCTTTTTGTATTCAAAGTATTGTTTTGTATAAAGCTAATGTAAAGTAGTATAAGTAGAGCTTGAATACATAAGCAGTCTGAAATTAGTCATATTTTTTAATATTGCAGAGGTAGATTGATACTTTTGATGCTAAATGATGCATCGGAACTGTTGTGCCTCCTTTGTCCTTTGTTTTGACTATTGCATCCTGTGGTAATGGTAAATAGATCAGGCAGCAGTATGTTAGGGCAAGTACTCACTTTACCTAGTGTACTCATTACCTGCTGTGATTTGCCTTTTGGAACATAAAAGCTTTCTTACTCTGGTGTTATAAAGTGCTGTATAGAACAATTTTATTATTTTTTATTTACTGTTATTAAGCAGTAATATTTCTGTACAAATATTGAAATCTTTTCTTTATCCACTGCTTTTGATACGTAGATTGCAGAGAAAACAGAACTTAAAATAGCTGAGTCTCGAGAATGCTATCGACCTATTGCAAAGCATTCATCGGTGCTGTTCTTCAGTATTGCAGACTTGGCAAACATTGATCCCATGTACCAGTACTCCCTTGGTTGGTTTGTTAACCTCTTCATCAACTCTATTCACGATAGGTAAATACAGTCTTTCTGGTCTAAAATAAGGTATTTTCATTCTATTCTTATGAACAGTTCTCTACACTTTGAAACCATTCACCTCTTATTCCTCCTTGAATGCAAGCTTTTGAAACAAAATACTATTTTTTTAATGAAGTAAATGCTCTTTTAATTACTGTTTGAGCGAATTATGAACAGTATGCATGTCCTTCATTTAATTATTTTTAAGAATGTGACTTATAGAAAGAGTGAAGTCTGTTTCTGAACTGGGCTCCATTATGAATTCTGAATGCCACCACTAACTGTGGCAAATTGATTTTAGCTCATTATTTTGCCTGGGACTTTTAAAAGAGTTGTAAAACATTGAACGTAATTGAAATTTTTGAGAAATGGGCATCTAAGTTCCTTGTCAAGCAAGTTGGTCTAATATAATTCCTCTGCAACCCTAAACACATTTAGATTTCTTAACTGATTGCCTGAGTTATTCAGTTTGAAGTCTCACTTTCTCACTTCTTTTCTTCTTTTCTTTTTAGTAACAAATCCAAAATTTTGGAGAAGCGACTTCGATATCTAAATGACCACTTCACATATAATTTGTATTGCAATGTTTGTCGTTCACTGTTTGAAAAGGACAAGCTGCTCTTCTCTTTTTTGCTATGTTGTAATCTTCTCAAGTAAGCTCATTTTTGTGAAGTCTCTTAATAACAGAAACTGGTTATTTTATTATAATGGAAGAAGGTATTGATGAGATATTCTTGTGCATATTGATAATAATGCCTTTGGAGTAAGGTCATGAATGTTTTGGGTTTCCTAATACTGATAATATTTACAAGGGAAAGAGTATTTGAGTGCATGTATCACTACTACTGGACACATTATGAGAAGAATGTTGCTATGCTCATTTAAGTCAACAGTTTTGCCAATGGTACATCTTTGACTCCCTTTAAAGGACCTGGGTAGTGCTGCGTAGCATCCTTATGTCAAGAACAATTGCTATTGTTTTAGAAAGAAGTCTAAAAGTAGTGTGCCATCCCAACAACTTGTAGGCTTTTGTCTTTGTTTTTCATTTTCTCTCTTCTTCCTCTTTTATCCTTTAGCATACATCATGAGATCTCAGTTGCAGTCTTCTCTCTTCCACCAACTTTATAGTTTCATCTTTCTGGTCGTGATTTTGTGTGAATACATGGTAAAAGGAAAGATAAGTTCAAATTGCACGATCACAACCGCAATGTGCATACTTACTTAATTACAATGTGTACACATCTGTATATGCACCATGCTTCCTGGGCCAATTTGTAAGGCTACTGTATTCCCAGAAGCCATTATTTTCTATAAAGCCTTTAAAATCAACAATAATTTCACTTGTTAAAAACAAATAAGGAGATATATACCATTTACCTCTTGAAACTCTTACCATAGTCTTAATCAGTCATTTTTATGATACAATTTTTTAACTCTATACTGAGATATAGATTACTGAGATCTGATCTCAGCTGTTACTGCCATGGAAGTAATACTAAATGTCAGTAAAGTGTAATTAATTTAAAACAACTCTTTATAGTATGTAAAATTGTATCACTGTAACTGAATGTTATCCATCTTTTCTTTAAATATAGGGCTAAAAATGAAATAGAACATCAAGAGTTTATGTTCTTACTAACTGGGGGCGTGAGTCTCAAGAATAACTACAAAAATCCAGATCCATCTTGGCTACCAGAGAAGAGCTGGGATGAATTATGTCGTGCAAGTGAAATCCCAGCTTTGCAAGGACTGAGGTATAGTAAAATGTTGATGCCTTAGCCTTAAGGCATCAACATTTAGCCTTAATGATGAATTAGCATTAATTGTTTTTTGGACAAAGCATATGTAAGATCTGTTTCCTATATGTTTTCCAAACCAGTGCCAGAATGCCAACATGGTAAATCCAGACCCTTTTTTTTCATTATTAGGTTTGCTTCACTTAATTTGTCAGTTAGATTGATAATTATAGTATTATTTAGTAAAACTATTTCTTTAAATTATTTAACGTCTTTCCTAAAGAAACTTTCCTTTTGGAATCATTCCTTCGATGATAGAGAAGCAGTGTTTCAAAGGGGTCAGCAGAGACCAAAGTATACGTACCAAAATTCCATTGCAGTGCTGGGGGAGGGGTTTTTTTCTGGTAAAATCTAATCTCCTGAAATCAGGATAATTTCACCCTGGGTTTAAATAGAATTTAACCTTAAATTCTGGAGCCAGCATGGCTGTACAAGTCTTACATATAATTAGCTGACAGAGCCCAGCTGTTCTGACTGCAGAAACACTGCTCTGTTAGAACAAATTGTTTAGGGCTGTTTGGTGTTTTAGTAGCAATGTGGATGATGGTCCAGCCTTTAAATAGTCTGAGAGCTGTCTCATTGCAGAGGAAGTACTCTGCATATTGTGTGAAGGGAAAAAAAGATCTCCCTGGTTGAATTTCCTTGTAATTTTCTTCAGTTCAAGAGTGTCGTTTTCCTGAAATGTGAGAAGTGGAAAACGCACCCAGACTTAGGAAGGTCCAAGCAGTCCTGGCTGGATGAATAGGCAGAACTTACTGTCAACTCAGAATCTTTTGGGTCAAGTGTTGAATGTCTGCAGTAGCATGGTGGGAAAAGATTTTTCCCTCTTCAGCATGGAGAAGCTCAACTGTAGGATTATTTGCTGATGTAGATGTGGAGTGGCTTATATAACAATACAATCTAATTGGCTTTTGATAAACATGAGAAAAACAACTCCAGGTATTTACAGTAATTGTAAGTGGTTGTTTTTTTTTTTTTCTAGGAATCATGTCTCTGGAAATACAGGCAAATGGCAAAATTTTTATGACAGCAAAGAGCCACAAAGCTTTCCATTACCAGATAAATGGAATAATACATTAAATGAATTACAAAAGATGATAATTCTTCGGTGCTTAAGACCAGACAAGGTAAAATGATCTGTTATCAGTGTTTGTAGACTGTTGCGTGTCTTATAGCATAATTTGCTCTGGTTGTTTAAATAACTAATCTGTTTTTCATTATATTTTATTAAGAGAATAAGTGCTATTCTTATTTTTCAATTGAGCAATACAGACAAGCATTAGCTGATATCTTTTGTCTGATGTGATTTAATGCATCTTTCTGAGTCTACTCGTTGTTCTAGTTTTCTTCAAGTGCTTGTTTATGTTTAGTCAGTTACATACTGGAGAGCAGGATATACTAGCCTGAACAAATACACAGAGTATCCGGTACCACGTGCTTTCATACAAAGGGTTCCAAGGCAGGGACAGATCAAATGTGTTTGTTTGAACAGCCAAGCTCAACTTTTAACACATTCTGCCTTCAGTGCACTTAGCAAATTGTATTGTATGTATTTCAGGAACAATCAACATTAGGATTTAAAGTACATATTGCAATTGCTCCTTAGAATTATTTTAAAATAATCACATTAATATTTACTAAGGAAGAATGTGCTGGTCCTCCACATCAGGCAAAGCCTGAATTAAAGTCTCAATGTGGTTTAATGTTGTTTATATAAGGTATGATTTTTTTTTTTTTTCTAAAAACATTATTATTCCTCTTGTAAGGGGAAAAATAAAAGCAAAATGCTGTCAACAAGAGGTGAAACCTTTGCTTCTGAAGCATTCTACAAAACTAGTCTTAAATCCATGTAAAGCAGAGAGGTTCTGTAGGCTCAGGAATTTGACTAATATATGGTGCGTAAAAGATGTTGCCAAATATACATTTATGTTTAATTTCTATTAATGGTTTGTATTTACTTTTTTTTATCAGATTGCTCTGGCTATAACAACATTTGTAACTGATAAACTGGGGAAGAAATTTGTAGAGCCACCACCTTTTGATATAACAAAGAGTTACTTAGATTCAAATTCTACAACCCCTTTAATATTTGTGCTATCTCCAGGAGCAGATCCCATGTCTAGTAAGTATACAGAAAAAGAGAAAACAAAAGTGTAGTACAGCTTTTCAGATTAGGGACCTGAATTTCCTCTTCAGTACACAATGAGGATTATTTTGCACTTTGTGCAAGTAGATTTGAGTGCATCATGCCACACTGGTAAAATTCTGTGCTTCCTAAAAATGGGAATGGTATTTTAAACTGAATAAATTTTACACTCTACATCAAAGCTGTACCATCTTAATGTATGTATATTTTAACGAAGTAGTAATAAACATTTAATTTTTTTTTTTTCCTGACATAACTTCTTTGTAATGAAAAAATGCTAAAATCTTGTGCTTTCTGTTCAAGGTCTCCTGAAATTTGCAAATGACAGAGATATGGCTGGAAATAAGTTTCAGTCCATCTCATTAGGACAAGGACAAGGACCCATAGCTACAAAAATGATTCAAGAAGGAATGGAAGAAGGAACCTGGATTTGTTTACAAAATTGTCATTTAGCTGTTTCCTGGATGCCGATGCTGGAGAAAATATGTGAAGAATTTAACAGTGAAAAATGTCATCCAGCGTTCAGACTTTGGCTTACTAGTTACCCTTCACCAAAGGTACATGCATTGTCAAATATTCTGTATTTGGGGAAAGAAAAAGTTGATAATATTTTTAGGAAATATTCATATCCCTGAATAAGCTGATAATACGGAACTTGTCTGAAATACAACAAGGCTTTTGAAGAGATCATTTAATTAAGAAAGGACATTTTAAACAATAGTTACAAACATAGTAACATCAAGCTTCCTATGTAATATTTTGATTATGTGACGTGTGATATTTTGTGTACTAATGAATGGAACTGCATTTCGCCAGCATGTATTTATGCTGTCACCAAGTTTTTGTTTCACGTAAATTCAAAAATTTAATTTTGCATTTTATTTTTAAGATTTTGAATACCAAGAAAACATTGTGAAATATATATTTGTTGTTTACAGCCAAGTCTTTCTTGATGCCTTTGAGAATTATTTTTTATAGCTGTTGATGTTTAAAATGTAATTTGCAGATAATTTTTATATAACAAACAGAGTAATAATATATTGCTATAACAACATAGCATCTATTCCACTCTTTCTGAATGCAATTTTGCTATTTTTTTTATTTCTAGTTTCCAGTAACCATTCTGCAGAATGGAGTGAAGATGACAAATGAACCTCCAACTGGTCTCCGGTTAAACCTACTGCAGTCATTTCTTTCTGATCCTATTTCTGATCCTGCATTCTTTTCCGGATGTCCTGAAAAGGAGCTGGTAATGTACCTATCTCTTGAGAGTTTTATTTGGTTTTTTGGTTGGTTTTTTTTTTTTTTTTTTAATATCTACAGATATACTGATTTTTGTGCAGTGAATATTGTTATCTAAGATTTTTATTATGGTTGTGAGTTTAGGTTTTGCAATGATAAACGTGATTAGTTGAGAATTAGTCTGCCAGGTCATTTTACATAGCAATATTTAAAATGGTTTCTTAGGCTTTATTAAATTACATACATATTACACGCACATACTACTCAATGTACATAAACTCTGAACATTCAGTAGTAGAGTATACCTATCATTATTGAGATGGTAAGCACTGAGAAGATATTTTCTTGCTAACAGGGACCGGTACTGCAGTACCCATATGTCTTATTGATAAATGATGAACCACTTAGCTAATCATTGCCTGTGAAGGAAGTGAAAAAACAGTGGGATTACTCAGAGATATGAGTATGTAATCAATATACATAGGTATAAGTGGGTGCATCTAAGGACTTACGTTAAACAGTACATCTGTATTTTATGTTTGTCCAATGACCCTTAAAAATAAATATCTGGTGCTATTTGAATTCCTATGAAGTCAGCTGCCCTTTACATGGAAGAAGAGAAAAATCTTGTGTAGTGGTACTTGAGGAACTAGCTGAATGTACTTGCATATATGACAACTATGTGTGTGTTTGTTTGCAAGTCAGACAACCACAGAATAGTTGCCTGTATTTGTATCCTAGATGGAGACCGGTAATCAAATGGTGTGTTCTTTATGTAAGTTGCAGACTTAGCATAAGCATACAGACTAGTTAATAATACCTTTTTGTTTTGTTTTTCTCAAAGGTGTGGGAGAAACTGCTCTTTGGAGTTTGTTTTTTCCATGCTCTTGTTCAGGAGAGAAGAAAATTTGGGCCTCTTGGTTGGAATATACCCTATGGATTTAATGAATCAGACTTACGAATCAGTATCAGACAGCTGCAGGTAAAATCATCTTTTGATACCTTTAACTCTGATATTGTGAAGCATAGGAACAAGCTAATACTCAAAAAGGAGCAATACACTTAAGTTACATCAAACGTTCATAGATGTTCATTAATTCAGTTCAGCTACAAAGGCAATGAATGCCAATCATGTTATAAATATTTTCAAAATTACAAATTAGATAAAATTTAAAATTGTTGTCCATGAGATTTAGATTCACACAGGTATATGGAATATAGTATCTATGAGTAGAATAAGAGTTAAAATTCTCATATAGAAGATCTCACTGTGCTTTAGTAACACCGTGTCACTGACAGTCACCTATTATGGTGGGTTTTGTGGTTAGTAGGAGGAATTCTTTTTTTTTTTTACATACATACCGTTAGTGAAACAGAACCCTGGACTATTCTTCCCTAAAACGAAATGCTGAACACCAGTTGACTTGGATCTTCTGCAGGCCTTATGTAGAAAAGTCAGGAGAGCTGAAACTGTGAATTACAGAAGTTGAGGCTGAACAGTTGGAAAAGTCATCAAGATGTTAAGGAAAGAGATCAGAGGGTTCTGAGTATTGGAAGAAAAATTAGATGAAATGCACATTTCTTTATGACACAGGAAAGCGTCCATCTAGAAAGTTTAAACTGGAAAAACTATCCACTTCTAAAAAATTTAATGACTTGAATGACTAACTAATTTGAGTATTGATAAGAGGCTTTTGCTACTAAGTCCTTGTCATTTGAAACAGTAATTTTACCTGAAAAAATATTTCAAAATTTGAATTTCTGACACCTGGAGAAAAAAACTCCATAAGCTCCAGTTTTGCATGCAATATAGCTTCCAACCCTTTAGTCTGTAGTCACACTGTTGTTCTGCAGATGTTTCAGATCTCTAGAATTACTCATGTCTTCTGTTTCAGTTATTCATAAATGAGTATAGCCATGTTCCTTTTGAAGCTGTTTCCTACCTAACTGGTGAGTGCAACTATGGAGGTCGAGTGACAGATGACTGGGATAGACGTTTACTGCTGACAATGCTGGATGATTTCTACAATCCAGATATAATTGAAAATCCTCGTTACACTTTTTCTCCCAGTGGCAATTATTATGCTCCACCAAAAGGCACATACGAGGACTACATTGAATTTATTAAGGTAAAAAGTGGCGACACGATTTTGAACTGTTATAATGATAATGCACTAGAAAGCAATCCTTAAAGGTTTCTCTGCGTTATAAAAGTAGTTTTGCAGAACACAAAACAGTGTGCTTGGCTTCTTGCCTAACATCCTTGTATTATCCTTACCATGACCTGAGAATCAGTAAGTAGACAGCAGGACCTAGTATAGATAATGGAGTATTCCTTGGAAATGGCGCTCTGTAAGTGACATGATGGCTCTATCACCAGTAATACTGTCTGCAGATACCTACTGTTAAGGTCCTTATCCACTTTCAGTTGAAGTCAGGGGTAGATTTTCACTCAACTTCTTAAAGAAGACTTGGATCTAATTCCTAGCGTGCTGCTTTGTCTCATGCAAATGTTCATTGTTTATTTTGTCTTAGGGTCTTCCTTTTAGTCAGCACCCAGAAGTATTTGGTTTGCATGAGAATGTGGATATTTCAAAAGATCTTCAGCAAACTAAGATCCTCTTTGACTCTCTGCTTTTAACACAAGGAGGCGGCACTCAGGGAACTTTTGGAGGTGGTGACAGCACTCTTTATGAAATTGCAGATGATATTCTCAGCAAGGTATTGTATTATACAAATGATTCCAGTTTATCTTTTTACAAAGCAGGAATTCTTTAACTCGAATTTTTAGTGTCAGATTAACTTTGTGTTGGAGGAAAACCTCCTTGGAGGACTTCAGTGCAATATGAAAGTAATAAATAGGTAGGAGACAGAAGATAGAGAGAGAAAACAGAACAAACACAACTTGGAAGAACAGTTGATTCATTCATATGAACAAGTTTAAAATTAGTAAAACTGAAACTTATTCATAACTTTCCATTGTATGAAAAATTCTAGGTCGTTTTTCAAAGAGAAACATCCCTTAAGAAAACCCATTGGTTTTATTTGGATTAAAAATACTAAATACTGTATTGATAAGATACTCATCAGAAAGTTTAATGGTATCTGTTACTCTGCAATTTTTCACATCTGCATACTTTTAATGTCATACTGATGCATAAATATGAAATTATTTCCAAATATGTTGTCATTTACAGCTTCCAAATGATTTTGACACTGAAAGTTGCCTAAGTAAATATCCTGTGACATATGAAGAAAGTATGAACACTGTGTTGGTGCAAGAAATGGAAAGATTTAATGTGTAAGAGTGTTATATTTTTTAAAATGTAACTGAAATAACTCAATTTGCAGGAAAAGTGAAAAGTTGTCCTGTAAGTCATACACTGTAAACCCTATGTTGTATGAAATATTTTATTTCCTTATTTTGCTCCGTTCTAATTGTCTGCAGTGCCACCCCCCTCCCCCCCCGCTTAACTGATGCCTTTCTTCCTATACCTTATTTTCGTGATTATTCTTCTAGGATTACAAACCTATAGTCACTTTTATTTTTCTCTTTGGGTCCCTAGTCTCTCTTTTGGTTTCATTTCCTAATTTTCTTTCTTGTCTTCGCCTGCTCCTCCATTCTTTCTTCCTTGTTTTTCTCTGTCCCTTTTATTTTCTATTTGTCTCTTCACATCTCCTACTTCATATTCTCCCAGATTTTCAGTAATGCTCTGTGGCCTTCAGTATCCAAGTTTTCCTTTGTTGCAGACCCTGCCCACCTCTTCTTTTGTAATCTAAACCATTTTCCTTCATCTAGTATACAGTGTATACAAGTGGAGTTCTACATTTATGCTCTTACCAAACAATACAGAGTATATCAGAGATAACAAAATAATGTATTAAACTGTTCCTGGTCTTAAATAAATCGTCACAAATGCACAAATCCAGGACCTTACAAAAAAAGCTAATTACACACTTATGTAGCTGCCATACAAGTTCTGTAGATGGTTCCATTATCCATTTTTTTTTCTGTTTTTCCAGTGAGCTGGTTGTGTTTTACAGATCACGCGAAACATGTAAAAATTTTGTTTGTTTTGTTTTATTTTTGTTTTGTTTTGGTTTTTTTTCCTAGTTTAATCCGAACTATTCGTGTTACACTAACTAACCTGAAGAGAGCCATTAAAGGACTGGTTGTTATGGATGCTGAACTGGAGGCTCTGTGTGGCAGCCTACTTATTGGAAAAGTTCCTGAGAAATGGGCGAAACGTTCATACCCAAGTCTAAAACCATTAGGGAGCTATATTGTAGATTTTCTAGAAAGGCTGAAATTTTTACAGGTAATGTACAAGAGACAGTACTACCAATTATTTGATCTACTTCTTCATATAATTTGTCCTTTATGTTAAAGTAGTATCGGGAAAGGAGTGATAGATTTCGCTGAGATTTTCTGAGTACAGTTATGGAGAAAGTTGTCAAACAATATGGGATTTGTCTCTTTCTGATTATTGAATGTGTCATTTTCCTCTTTCCAGGATTGGTATGAATTAGGGAAGCCCAAGGTTTTTTGGCTGTCGGGATTCTATTTTACTCAAGCTTTCTTAACTGGAGCTATGCAAAACTATGCTAGAAAACACAGGATCCCCATTGACCTTCTGGGATATGAATTTCAGGTAGGGATAAATTATAAATGCATATTTTATTACTCTGAGTCGTGATGTTGCAGTGAGATGTAGTAAGTAAATCCTGACTGGAAGGTTCATTTTGCAACTAACTCATTGCTAATTGAACTCATACGTTTAATTCTTTGGTAAGGTAGGCAGGTTAAATAGTGTCCATAAAGGAGGTATATTAAACATACTGCTATTATTGGACCCTAACCTCCACTCAAGAAAACAGTAGTGTACATATTTGTGTGATTAAAGCCTTATTTTATAACTTATAATAAAGGTAATTAACAAACATGGAGAAATCTGCTGTCTTTATAGTTTTGCATAAAAGTGGTACTGAAACCCTCCATTTTGGATTGATCTTCTGAAAATTGGCTATTGACATACTATCTCAAAAAGTAAACAGCTATGAAAGTTTAATAACATAGAACGCTTACTTCTTGTAGGTTATTCCTCAGGATACTGCTGATACTGTACCAGAAGATGGTGTTTATATCCATGGATTATTTTTAGACGGAGCTCGCTGGGACAGGACCAAGTCAGTAACAAAGTGTTTTACTATGGTTCTGGAAAGCTTTCCTAGGTGCTCAAACAAGATTTGTTTAAATATTTTCAGTGATACTTTTCATATTATTGAAATACTCTTTCATGCATGGAAAATGGTGAAGAAAACAAAAAAAACCAAGCAAGCAACAACCAACAAACACACATCAAACCCCTTTGGTTTAACACCGAGCCACAAATAATCACTTCGTTGCTTTCTCTCACCAGGGGAATGTTAGCTGAGCAGTATCCCAAATTGCTCTTTGATATGATGCCAATCATTTGGATAAAGCCAAGTGAGTATAATTTATCTGAACTATGACCTATTCAACAAGAAATTGCAACAGTGAATTCTTTTTTCACGGAAGATCAATACTCCTACCCTCACCAAAGTACCCAAATGTGCTCATAATTCATGTGCATCTGACTTATGATTTTTACATTAAAAAATTATTACAAAGCTGGTAGAATCACAGAAAGACATCGAGTCCTGAAAACAAATTGTAATTAAATTAGATAGGTTTAAAAACAAAACAAACCCCACAAAAAAAGCCTTATAATTTTGTTACTCACAAAACAATTTTGTATTTTTATTTAACTTTAAAGATGTTGTTGTAAATACTTAATATTTGTGTGTAGATTATGTTTCTATCAATTGATCTGCTGAATGTAATATATTTTTTTTTGGTTTTTTTGTTGTTTTTTTTTTTTAAGCTGTAAAAGCAGACATAAAGAAATCTAATGCATATGTTTGCCCACTCTACAAGACAAGTGAGCGTAAAGGAGTCTTATCTACTACTGGACATTCTACTAACTTCGTAATTGCTTTGACACTTAACACGGATAAACCAGTTCAACACTGGATCAAACGAGGTGTTGCATTGCTCTGCCAGCTAGATGACTAATTTTGAACAGTTCAGATACAGATGTGACAAGATCCTGTTCTTTTTGTTGGCTTACAGAAGAAGAGGAACATGCTGTGTAAAAGAAACATCTCGACTTCTTTATATTAAAAGAGAGCATGCAAATATTTTCTGATCTTCTGTCATAGAATCATAGAACGGTTTGGGTTGGAAGGGACCTTTAAAGCCCATCCAGTCCAACCGCCCTACAGTGAGCAGGGACATCTCCAACCAGATCAGATTGCTCAGAGCCCCGTCCAACCTGGCCTTGAATGTTTCCACGGATGGGGCATCCACCACCTCTCTGGGCAACCTGGTCCAGTGCTTCACCACCCTGTCCTTCTTAAAGAGCCTGTATCCCTCCATTCCAACACTCCAGTCATAGGAGCCATCTCACCATGTCTCCCTGATGCCAATAAGATCATAGCCCTGCAAGTGTGTGCATATCTCTAACTCCTCTTGTTTATTCCCTGTGCTATATGTGCATTTGCGTAGAGGTATTTAAGTTGGGCCCCTGATGAAGCTGACTTGCTGGTTGGAGCAGCTGGAATTCCTTTGAGCTGCACTTTAGGTGCTCTCCTGCTGACCTGTGATCCTTCTCCAGACTCTGGGCATCTGTTGCTGGCACTGGCATCAAACTGGTAGGAGTGGGACAGATTGAGGTTCCCCTCCCCTGGCAACTTTAGTTTAAAGCCCTCTTCACCAGCTTGGCAAGCCCATGACCGAAGATGCTCTTCCCCTTCTCTGGCAAATGGACCCCATCAGCTCGCAGTAGACCAGGTTTCTCAGAGTCCCATGGTCTAAGTAGCTGAACCCCTGGCTGTGGCCCCAGTCCTGTTGATTTGCCAGATTCAATATTTTGTTTTAAATAAGTGTGAGTTATTATTAGCATCTTTACAATCTATAAAAACTACAGCTAGGATTTTAGCCTTTGGCAGTACTATCAATGGGTAAACATGAATTTTATGCATTACTTGAATATCACAAAACGTATCTTAATGGAAAATGAAAACAGTCTGCGCTTCCTGAGAAAAACGTTACCGTTAATAACCTAGAGGCATTAAGAGTACTGAATCATGAGAGTGGAATGCTAGTAGGTAGTAAGTTTTGGGATTTCAGTCTGTAAATAGCAAAGACTGCACTAGGAAAAAACATTTAACTATCTGTAGTAGGTACTTCTGATGCCTGTCTTGGCAAATTCATCTTTTCAGGATTTTTGTAAGGGATTTTTTCAAAATAGTTTCCATGAAGAATAAATGATAATATCTCCCTTATGATGACCTGCTATAAAATGGTGCCTGTTTTCCTTGTTGCTCCAGAGAGGCAGTCTAGTTTCAATTCCTTCCCTGATTCTGCACTTCTGTTTTCTTGG
>WHYT01017648.1:78282-101109 GCA_009806455.1 Tetrax tetrax
AAAAAAACCCAACAACACAAAAAACCCCACCTCAAGCAGTCTTCCTAGATCTCCTCTAGCAAAGAACTATTTCTGCCTTGCATTCAGTCACAGCCATCATAATTTCTTTGTAAGGATCCCTCCGTAAAATACAGTAGGAGTAAATTAGTCTCACTTCATCCTACCCTCACTGTTATAACTGGGCATTTACGTCCTTCATTTCCCTGCTGATAGTGTGTTACACTGGCATAAGTTTTCTGGATATGTCTGTCTTTCTGAAACTGTGCTTTTCCCTTTAAAAACTCTACATGTTTACATTTTGTTTGCTTTTCTGTTTATATTCATATGTTAATTGTGATTGAGCAATCAGAAACATATAGTAATTTTTAATAGAGTTCTTGCTTGATTTTATGTACTTGTTTATGTTTATCTTTGTACTTCTTTATGTTTATTGGTTCTAGTATTTCTTTTTATGCTGTCGTACTCTTTTTAGTAAGTCCTAACGTTATCTTCAGTTTACTCTCTTGGGAAAGCACTAAAGAATTTTCATTCTATAGTGTATGTGTTGCTACTTACAGTTCACAAAATCTCATTCCAGAAACTTTTGACAAGAGTATTATTACAAAGAAACTGGACTTCTTATTTCTTCTTTTGCTGACACCATTTGTCAGGTCAGATTATTAAACGTAACTAACCTATATGAAAGAAACATGGAGAAAGTCCCAGAGTATCTCATGATCGGGTATTTATAGTGAGCTATTAATGGACAGAGGCTCTACTGAGATCATTTTCAATCCTGAAAATATCACTTTCAACTTAATAATCGCTTCTTCAAAGTGTGATGTCTGCCTTCTTTCAAAAGGTGAGGAAAACCAGTGTATTTTCTCAATTCATAGGAACATTAGTAGTCTTTTTACGAAAAAGAAATAGTCTAGATCTAAAATGTTTATATACTCGTACTATAGGTATAATCAAATGCTAACAGTTACTTGTCTGTATATTTTATTAATATATTTATCTTTTTTTTGCTACATGTGCAATTAACAGAGCAAGGCTTTGCAATTACAGATTAGGTGGGTCAGGTAACAAATTAAATGATGTCGGTTTGCTATGAATTACTGCTGCTCAACTTTAAGATGTTTCTAGAATGATTCCAGACTTCATAAGTGGCATGTTGACAACTTCCTTCATTTTGCTGTGCTCATTGATTTTGCTAATTTATTCATTTGCTTTCAGTTTTACTTACTTGTTTAATTTTAGTTTGCCCTGTATTTTTGGTTGGTTTTTTTCAGGCCAGCTGTCTTGAAAGACAGAAATGGAAGTTTTGATAGGTAAAACAGATGAGAGGTTTGAGCCTAGCAGAACATCTGTGATTGTAATCTATAATAGCATGTAGCGGAATATACAAAAGAACAGTGTGACTGCTTATGCGTGTAACAGGGTACGTCTACACACATTAGACTATTTAATGATTCATTTGATTGTTAGTAATTTTTTGTACTTTGTTCTTGAATTTTAACATTTAGACTTAAAAATTGTAGCAGTGGGATTTGTTTCTATGCCCCGTTGTTTGTATTACAATCTTAAAAGGGTAGCAATATTTTTAATTGTACCTTTTTGGTTTGGCAAACTTTTTTTTTTAAAGTACTACTATTCTTAAGCTTTTTTTTTTTAATTTAACTCTGTTGTGGTTACACCAGTGTTTTTTATTTCTGCCTGTATTTGGATATATATTGTTGCAGTATTTTGTATATATATATATATCTCCCATAGAAGTATTAGAAAAAAAAAAAAACAGGCGTACATTGATGAAGAATGCAGAATTTTAAGTTTAAGTTTTCTAAATGGCTGTAGATGATGTACATAAGGTGGTAAAGTTGGTCTTTTCTCAAGCACGGATGATGCACATAATAGCACAAATCCTTTCCTGACTACAAGATTATGGCCCTAACGATGTATTTTTGAAACAGTTTGAACAGAAACTATTATTTAAAAATTTCAGGCCTTTCACTTCCAGGCCCTCTGTGAACAAACTGAAAAAAACATCCCAAGGAAATGCTCCTAAGGAAATATCAGAGCACAATTGTGATGATATTTGAGTGTCTGAAAGACTTAAGAGGGAATGACAATTTATTTGAAAATGAAGTTTTACTTATTTTTGTTGTTTTCTAATAAATAATGGCAGAACAAGTAGTCATTCTGTATGTTCAGTCTGTGGAACAGAGAGAAAAGCTAGCACACGCTAGCAACAGAAAACCTGTACTCTGTTCTAAATGGAATAACTCTTTGCAGTGCAAACTTAAATACATGGGAGAAGGCTGGAGCTTGAGAAGTTCTAATTAATTTATTTTCAACTGTTTTCATTTCTCTTGATACTTAAACAGTGATTGCTATTTCTGTTATTCCAGATTTAACCTGGATCTGCTTCCAGTTAAAAAGCACTGTTTCCCTTCTAAAAGTGATCCAAGTTGTGTTATTTGCCATGTATAATGCTACATACTTGTTCGATGATGATTCTGATGATGAAATCCCTACCCAACAAGCTATTCAGGAAAGCTTACAAGATAAGCAGAAAACTGAAAAAAGTGGCAGTGCAAAAAAGGATGAAAGGTAATAAGTTATTACTTATATTTTGGGTGTTTGCTTGGCATTGTTAGAACCATGTAGTAATGTTCTTTTCCCTTGGGATACCATATGTTGTGTTACTCTGACCTTGTCTCATGGATATGGAAATCACTGGTAGCTCACTTGCCCTGAGTTCTCCCTGAAAAAGTATACCCACTTCCTCGAAAATACGGACTGTCTGAAGCTTTCAGGTGATGTTTTGCATCAATATCTAAATGAGCAGAAGGCTTTATGAAGAAGATAAGTATGTTATGTAAAAATAAATTTGTATGGCAGCTTTCCCTCATTTTAGTATTTAATTGTTGGCCTTTGTGTAAAAAATCCGGTATTTATAGTGGCAGGGGAAGACCAATTAAAAAAGTGTTTTAATGTGTTAAACCCTGACAAAACTTACAGAAATCTAACATGTAGTCTAGACGTGAGTATTTAAATTAAGGTCTAAATTACATCCTGAACGTCACATTAATTTTAACTCCTCACTTTATTTTTGTTCTGTTTATGCAGTTCCCAGTACATTGCAAGTAAAGAACATGGAAAGATCATTGCAGCAATTCGGACAGTTAAGTACAAATACACTGCACGGAGTCTATACCCCTAGGAATCACTTGGATATTGCATTGTTGAGCAATGCCTACATTTTAGGTCTTTGATCACCTGATGTAAGTGCAGTTTTTCTTTATGTAGTCTTGGGAGGAGTAAGGCAACGAAAACACGACACACAGAAGCTAACTCTGGGAATATCATAATAGGGTGGGCTCAAATGTCACTCCTCTCAGATTCCAGTGCTTCATCTCCTGGAATCAGGGGACGATGCCAGGCCTTTCTTGTAAAATAAACAACAGGATGGCAAGGCCCCCAATCCATTAATGCTTCCTAAAAGCATGTCACTTTGTGAGATACTCAGATTAAAATCCCTTTTCTACCTGAAGAGTGTTCCAGAATTGTTCCGTAATTGCCAAAATTTAGTGTATTCCTATAGGAGATGCTCTTAGTGTGTTCTTACGATGCTTCTACTTTTTGTGGTCTAGTCAATTTATGTACTGAGTCACAGAGATAAGTAAACAATAGGCATAAGTCATACAGTTGTTGGAACAGTTGTCTGTCAGTGGGAATTCTTCAGTCCAATCTTTAACATGTAAGTAGTTATAGAGATATTTAGTGGAGTAGGAATCAAGAAACCAAGTCTTTTCTGGAAAAGCAGGTCCTATATGTTTTCCATACACTATGAATATGTGCCTAAACTCTGGTTACACTTGCTTTCTGGCTTTATGAATGTATAATTATTCCATACATGGGAGAACTTCAGCAGCAGAGATTGAGAGTGGTCTGTCCCCTCACCTTGTAGTTGTATAGTACCAGGAGGGCACGCTGCCTTCTCCCAGGAATGATGGGATAAAAAATATGAACAGAAACCAGGCCTCTACTTGAACAGGCTTTCCAGCCAATAAAGTGTTGCTGTTTATTGATGAAATATAAAATTGAAAACATCGTAATCTGTGTTGATTAATGTTCCAGTGGGATTGTCAGTAAAAGCAGGAATAACAAGATAGGTCTCATCCTGTTAAGTCAGCTTCATTTTACTTTTGCCAATCTAAATATTTTTGCTACAGTTTCACTAGGACACCTGTTTACTTTATATAATAAACTTTCATGCACTATTGTTCATGAGAGAGGATATATTTGAAATATTTTAGTCATATTAATTATAAGTAAGTTTTTTCAATGTATAATTCAAAATACTTTGTGAGTCAATGTCAGTCATTGATTGTTTTATTCATGTAAAGCACTCTTTGTGAAGAAATTGCTTTGATGAAACAAGTTGTTTATTCTAGATACACTGATGGATAAATGGCACTCTGCACATTAGTTGCCTGAAGTTTGTTTTACGATGAGTAATGGGATATGTGTCTGTCTTAAAATATCACAGGCCAAGAAGAGGCCTTGATGAAGTTGGTGAGGCACAGTTCTGCTTTTGAAGAAGCAGATCAGCAAGGCTGGCTTCCTGTGCATGAAGCTGCAGCACAGCGAAATAAGAACATCCTTGAAATAACTTTGAAAGGTACAAAGTCCTTGTGGTTTTCTACTAAGACATTTTACGAAGTCAGTTTTGATGAATGATCCGGCTTCAGTGTGTTCTGCTTTTCTGTATTTCAGCCTCTCGTGCCATTACGTGGGAACAGACAACTCTAAAAGGGGAAACACCTCTGCTGGTGGCAGTAAGAAATTGCTTTGTGGACAACGTCCGCTTTCTCCTGCTCAATGGCTGCAATCCCAATGTTAAGAATGAAGAGGGAGATTCTCCTTTAGTTACAGGTGAATAACTTATTTAGGGGTGGAGAGTGAGGGAATGAGGTGAGGTTGTAGTTACATGTTTTAGATTTCAGTTAGGCATGTTTAACTTCAAATCATTGTTGAAAATATTTTGCTATAAGGAGCAAAAAATGTCAATCTTGTTATTGAATGTATCTGTCCCTGTCTGTTTTTCTTAGATGACATCAAGATAATATCTTTAAATGAGCTGACAATTCCAAGTTAGGGACTGCCACCACAAAGTTATTAGCATTATTTATTAATTAAAGTATTATCCTTATTGGTCTACTGAAGTATGGGAAACATAGAACTGTAAGAAGCTAAAAGTCTTTCCCCAAGGTCTCATCCAATGCCAGGAGCCCCAGATATCTACCATTGTCCGTCCCTCAGCTGCAAAGAGTTTGAGGTTCAGATTGAACATACATCTTTTTCCTCAAAGCATCAAATAGCTTTCTCCATCAAGTGCCAGAGTGTCGTCTTCTGCTTTTCTTGGCATAATTTATGCAGTGGTGCCATATAGCAAGGTCCTCCTGCTTCTTCATGCTGTTACTGTTCTTTATGTCTGCAGGTATAAAACATTCATAATCTCTGCTTACATGGTATCTCTTTCATTGCATCAGCTTCTCTTTCTCCAAAACTATAGTAATTGGTTTTGATTTTCAAAAATTATAGCAAAGCACCCTGATTTATCTGCATTATGTAGAACATAAAACAGTGTTTGTCCAGGTGTGACAAGTGAAGAAGCTAGCCGGGCATAAATTCTTGGCTCACTTCTCTTTGCATTTTTTTGATCGAAGAAGCAGGTGCCATACCTAATATCAATCTTAGTGTGAATGCCATTTTAATTTGGTCATGCAAAAGAACTGTAATTCTTGATTTGTAAAGAATTAGTCTGAATATTTTGCCAAGATGTTTTTCAAAAATGTTCTGTTCGTTTAATTTGCTTCCCCCAGTTTGAGCGACGATGTTATTATTCTTGCTAAGTCCTAGCCAAAATAAAGAAAGTGTGTTCTCGTTATCTGAGTTCTAAAGGAGCACTGTAAGTTTCTTGGATGAAGCTGTAGATTTTTCCATATTGGAAGGATGTTTTTTTCAAAACTTCTGTTAAAGGAAGAAGAAAATGTGTACCTATCTGTAGCACCCCCCAGTCCATCCTTTTGAAATTACTAAAGCTTCTAGTCAGGGGCACCCGCTTAGAAAAGATGCAGAGAATTCCTGGATACTTTTGAAGTGCACTGGATTAAAATGCACCATCCGCCAAGAAGGGGATGTGTGGGGTTTATCTGAAGCAGCCACGTAGGTTACAGATAACGGAACATCACAGGTTATAGTATGCTGTCAATGGCATTTCAAGCAGCTGTGGCACAAGAAGCTTCTCTGACTAGTCTGTCTTGGACACTCACTGTCCTACCCCGCACAGCCCGGAAGATCAAAGAGAGAAGGAGGGAAAGGTGTTGTGTATTCATGCCATTCACTGGAGCCAATGCAAATCACTCTTCTAAGATCCTTACTGACTTAGCAGATCAGGCTTATTAAGCTAAGAATGCAAATGACAGAGTGATTTTAAGCGTTGTTTCATATTATGGTAACTGTTTATGAAGATTAAATAGAGCTCTCTGAGCAGGTCAGCTCCACGTCTCCGTACGTGGTCTCCATCTGGTGGCACGGACGGTTGTGTTCTGTTGCATTACCAACAGAGGATTACAGAGAGAAAATGAGATTACTGTAAAATTATTCATTGGTATCGTTAATGTTATCCTGGAAACAAAGAACAGGCTTATTGAGAGGTTAAACCTTTCAGTGTAGTGTGACATTTCTCAGTGTATAAATAGCACTGCCAGGAACAGCTCAAGCCTTCCTGGGCTGCCACATCACAGAAGCCACAGCGCCTGGAATAGTGTTGAATGACGTTCTGCCTGATGCTTCACTTATTGTCTTACAGCAATTAAACGTGATTCATATGAGATTGCCTCCTTGTTGATAAGTTCTGGTGCAAAAGTGAACTTGCAGTGTGTCCACAAGAGGACTGCTTTACATGAGGCAGCCAGACTAGGCAGGAAGGAGCTGGTGAAGCTTCTCCTTCGTTCTGGAGCAGATCCTGACCCTCGCAGTGGATACGGACTCACACCTCTAGCACTGGCCGCACAGATCGGCCATACAGAAATTATGGAGCTCTTACTGCAAAAAGGTGAGACTTTATTATATAGAATGTTATAGGAAGAGAAGGATTGGGGTGGAGGTCTGTCTTGCCAGTGTTATAAATACTGGTGGGATGGTGTAAAGGAGACAGAGCCAGATTCTTCTCTCTGGTGCCCCATAACAGGACAAAAGGCAATGGGCACCAGTGCAAACCTAGCAAATTCTGTCTGAACATCTGAACATTGGAACAGGTCAGTCAGAGACATCGTGCAATCTTCATCCTTGGAGATACTAAAAACCTAACTGGACACTGTCCTGGGCAACCTGCTGTAGCTGACTTTGCTTGAGCACAGGGTTGGACTGGATGATCTCCAGAGGTCCTTTCCAACCCCAGCTGTTCTGTGGTTCTGTTTTACAGCTCAGTAGATTGATTTAATAATACATAAGTTCAGCGGTGGCGTTCCTCAAGTGAGTGGAAATTGTAAGCCACATGTGTTAGTACTAGAATGTTTCAAACTCAAATGGGACAAAGTGAATCCTCTTTTCAACAGAGAAAATTATTCCTAAATAGAGAGACAAAAAAAATGTTCTTAGCACAGCAGCCAGTAAAACTTTGCATTACTGAAGTGAAAGGAAATGAACTGTTATTGAGTTACTGAGTCTTAATAGATCCAGACATACAGAAAATATGTTGTAGTCATCAATGAATGCTCTGCAAAACTGCAAGCAAATCTGACACATTGCAGGAGATATTTTGTTTGCATTTTTGGATAGCATCTTAATTTATATGAAGAATTTTACTCCCAAATCATGTGAGTTGAGGACCATCTAGAGAATTCCTAGTATCTAAATTTTGTGTTATAGGATACATATATATGTGTGCATGTATGTATACACACAGAGACATGCAGACACACATACATATATTCCCTCTAAAGTAGTTAGCCTATTTACACACATTTTTGTTAGTCTTCTGAAAGTTCTGTGGCTGGATTAAAACTGGTTATTGTAAGATATGCCTTCAGAAATAGCAGCAGAAGTAATTTTTCTTACTAAAGAAAATTAAATGCTATCTGCACTGAGAAGATCGTTGTGATGTAGTTAGGTAAAGGCCTGATAAAGACTGCATTTTCATAATGTTCAAATAATGTAGCAATATTTTGGTGAGTAGTTGTAATTGTTTTTAAATGCAATATTGTTTTCTCATGCAGACATGAGAAAACCTTAGGGAAGTTCTGACAAGACATTTATGGTGGGGAATTTTATATGATAGCTCAGCAGCGCTGAAACTGGACTGTATGACCTGTTTTGATACCTGGTTCTCTCATATTTACAGTTATATCTGTCTGGTCTTTGTAAAGTAGAAGAACTGAAATGCATTGCATGCAAGCCAAAACCCAATTATATGTCTGAATAAGAACCAAACCCCTTCCTTGCCCCGTTCTAGCATCAAGTCTTTCTGTGTGATTGTGTTTGAAGCTATTTAGACCTTCTTGTTCCCAGGATCAAGGATCCAACAGGAAGGTTTATGTCCACAGTGGTTTTACTTGGTGAAGAATAGTATCCACCACACCATGTCACTGGAGGAGGGTTGCAGATGCTAATTACTGATGGATAGTTACGGTGACTGCTATGAAAATCCTTGATGCTTCTTTGCAGGTGCGAATGTTCTTTCACAGGCTATGGATTGTGCTTCTGTGTTGTTTGAAGCAGCAGGAGGAGGAAATCCAGATTCTCTGAGTCTTTTACTAGAATACGGGGCTGATGCCAATGTACCAAAGCACTCGGGTCACTTGCCAATCCACAGAGCTGCATATAGAGGACACTTTCTGTGAGTTAATATACTTAAATGGTGACAGCAGAAATATTAATTTTGCTAATTCTACCTTATTCAGCCAGTAAGTGAGAAACAACTCTTCAATACTAGGAATGTTGCATTGTGATTAAGAATCCGAGAATTCTTAATTCCTATTTTAATATTTTATATATAGTAATTAAATTACACTTAAATGTATTTTATATATTAAAACAGATCTTATATGTATTCTTATTATATTTTATTAATTCCCTAATTATAGGGAAGGTTAAGTAATAACACTGTGCTCTCGACATTCAGGAAAAGCTTCTATTGGGAAGGAATCATTATCTCTCTAGCAAGGTATGGGGTTGTTAATGAATAATAGTATAATAGAATAGTATTTTATGTGTAGTGGGTATAAGGTCAGTATACATTGCTGGCTAAAAATTCACTTGTTAGCAATTAAAGTCAAAGCAGATGCATAGCATGCCATGGTATTGATTTGGTAGGTTAAGACAATTGTATGCAGTTATGATGAATTCTGAAGCCCAGCAACACAGAGAAATTCAAAGACAAATTAGCTAGGTGAACCAGCATGTTTAATATTCTAATATTTTTTTTTTTTAATTTTTCAGGGCCCTGAAAAGTTTAGTTCCAGTTACTAACTTTGATGCCATTAAAGAAAGTGGGATAAGTCCAGTTCACTCAGCAGCAGCAGGAGGACATCCTCAGTGCCTTGAATTTCTCCTCAAGTCTGGGTTTGATGCCAATTTCATGCTGGATCAAAGAGTTCGCAAAGGCTACGATGACCACCGGAAATCAGCACTGTACTTCGCCGTTTCCAACGGGGATATCTCTTCAGTACAGTTGCTGTTGAACGCTGGAGCCCTGCCAAACCAAGATCCCATCAACTGTCTCCAAATAGCCTTGAGAATGGGCAACTATGAGTTAATGAATCTGCTGCTCCGACATGGGGCTAACGTCAATTACTTCTGCAGAGTGAATACAACGCACTTTCCGTCAGCTTTACAGTATGCTCTGAAAGATGAAGTCATGTTAAGAATGCTGATGAACTACGGGTATGATGTGCACCGCTGCTTTGATTGCCCTCAGGGAAACAGTTCGCATTCCCAGTATGTGACTGATGGATGGACTTCTACTGTTATCAAAGATACAATGGTTAGTATATCAGATGGCTTCCTGTGCTGTTTTACTACCAGTATCCTTCCTCAAACGAAATGAAAATGTACTTAATGCAGTGTCAGAAAAGGAAGTTTTGAAACTGTAAGACAGTTTACACATAAAGGTAGGAATAGACAAGGCTTTAAAAATTAGTAGATGTTGCTATGAGGCCTGGTTCGTGGCAGCAAATTATCATAAACAATATTTTTCAATTGTGCAAATATAGCAAATGATACGCTGAGTACCGGGCAGTCTTGTCCATGCAGCGAAAGCAGAGACTTGCAGACTGACTTGCTGGGTTGTCTTGTATGGTAAGACCAACATGGGAGGGCTGTTGTAAGGACCCTTGGCACTGAGCAGAAATTAACAAAGCTGGACTGACCTAAAGAGGGTCCTAGAGACACCTATCAGCTTGTTTTGCAGTTTGTAAAGTCTACTTGATCCTAATAAACCCATCTTTAGCCTGAAGATAAGGGGGTGTGGCAGGCACTGGTGGGTCCCTGTTCGGCATGCTGGGACACAAGTCTAAATTCCACTTAGGGAGTGGTAACACTTCTTTTTAAGCTAGTTAGTTACCAAATATACAGCTGCCTAAGTTCATTTTTGGATCTAGTACAAATTAACAGTCTCTCAGATTTTCAGATTCTATTAGTGAGGCTTAATGCAAGCTGTGACAACCTCGAAAGCTCCCCTGACTGACAGAACACTCCTCCTTCCTGGTGTTCTGCTGAAGTTACTTAACTGCTTTTGTCCTGCAGCGGCGGAAGTCATTTACAGGAGTACTGAATATTATCCCGTTAAACTTTGTGTTTCCATCAGTTCTGTGAAGTGATAACCTTGTCATGGCTGAAGCATCTGTCTGGGAAAGTGGTGCGAGTCATGTTAGATTATGTCGATCACGTTAATATCTGCTGGAAGCTGGAAGCAGTTCTCAAAGAACAGGAACTGTGGCCAGACATCAATTCCATTTTAAGTAAGTATCTGGTGTTTATATTTGAAATTACAAACAAGCTGTTTTGGGATTGGGGCCTTTGTTGGTGGTATTTTAGTTTTCATTTTCTTTACCTCAGACCGGTGCTTTTCTTGACCCTTGTTAGGTCAAAAGTTATGTTTTGACAGTAAGAGACCTCTTAAAAATCCGTCTCTGCAGGATTTAACCTAAGTTTCTCTTGGAATTCTGTAAGACAGTAACTGCATAATTTAGGTAGAGCACTTGGGAACTTTAATTTCAATGTAGACAACACAATTGTCTTCAAGGGGGGAAAGCTTTTCCTCCTGCCTCAAGTTGGTGGAACAAATGTAATAAATTACTATTTTTTATTGAGTGATTTAATTCTAGTCTAAATTAATTCTATGTCCTTTTTGTTTGTACAGATTAAGAAGTAGTGACTCATCATTCTTTTAGTAGCTTCTTCAGGTTGACAGAAAATTGGCACCAATTATTTGGGGTTAAAGTACATTCCCCAAATGTTACTACGTAAATTTGCATTAGCCGACCTTTAGCCAACTTGACAGAAACAAAATCTGTTGATTTTAGCGGCCAGTGATTATAAATATACCTGAGAGATGTATGGGCTGAGGTAAAGAGGCTAGATCCTGACAGGTCTGGTTTTCCAGGTAGCAGAGTATTGAATCAATAAATTGAAAAAAAATTAATAAGTAACTTATTAATAACAATCTTGCCATCTCATTTCTAGCAAATCCTCGCTCTCTGAAGCATCTTTGTCGTCTGAAGATACGGGAATGCATGGGCCGGTTGCGTCTCCGTTGTCCTGTCTTCATGACCTTCCTTCCACTGCCAAACTGCTTGAAAGACTACGTACTGTACAAAGAATACGATCTTTATGGGCAGGAAAACTTCACGGGAACCTACGGCCTCAGCTCTACCTAACCATCAGTTCTGTGTTTTGAAGGAAGTGTTGATGTGGATAAGACTCTTACGCAGCTGCTTTTTTCTTTTTGGATTTTATCTCATATGTATTAAGGAATACCAGCATTCCTGAAGAAAATGGGGAGAACCCCAAAATGTAAGTACTGGTGATCCCATTCTACATATCTATTGGAATATAAACTACCTGAAAGTTACGGCAATAGTATTTTAAATGCTGAGTGTGAAGAGTTTAGGAACTGTAAATGTAGGGCTGCAAACCTTGTGTTACTGCTAAGTTAAAACCTGTCCTAACAAGTAACACTACCCCCACCGCAAGGTTAAACTCAAGGTTTAGTTAAAGGTCAGGGATTTAACTACCATCAGGAGGCAGAGTTTTTCTTTGTGAAGTTCTGCATTGAAGTTCTGAAGAGAGCTTAATTCGATTTATCTACAATCCCACACTCTAAGCAGTGAAATGGGATTAACAGTTATAGAAACCCCTGCTTATCCCAGCAGCTAGTGTGAAATAGCAGTGTTTCAACAAGGTGGCACTATTTCTGAGACATGTTCATTCTGCATCTCGTCAGGTCTTGATCTGTCTCATCTATTACGTATGCTGGTTGCTCTCTCTAAAACTCTGTTTTCTTTTACAATGCTGTCCAAAAGCATGCTTGCAATTTTTTGTGTTTCTCTTCATATAGTTGGAGCTTAAGCTTTTGGAGCACTTCCTCTCAGCAGTCACAGCTGTCTGAGGAAGTCTTACACAGTACACACAGACCCGCAGCACGCTTGTTCTTTCTAAAATCACTGCAGGTATCAGTCCATATTTTAGGAAAAAAAAAAAAAAAGTTAATCAACACACTTGGCATTAGTAGTATTTATTCCTTCATTACCAAGTAAGCATAGATTTTTTTTTTCTAGTTATACATGCATCTTTATCACAGAAGTTACATAATTCAAAAGTCTGCTTTTCCTCAGAAAAATCTACAAACCTTATAAAATACAAATATAACCATAATGTAGTTATGACCCATTGCTTTTTACATGGTGTGTTTCATACCATAAACTAACGAAGCCTGTGAGGATAGCTGTCAGTCCCATGTTAATGGCTGTGCTGGTACAGCCTCTACACACGTGAATTCTGGTCGCTACCGTAACCACAGCTCTGCAGAGGGCAACACGGTGTCGTGTGACTACACCACCACGTGCACTAAACAGCCAGCTAGGATGGTAAGGATTTTCTTCTTCTTTGATTGTTGCAAAAGTAAGTTACCAGCATTCTCAAGTACAGTAACTTCCTCTGAGATTATCTGGCTAATATGATCAAAATGAAGAGAACTGAGATAGATACACTCTGACAACAGAGAGCTGTAACTGCATATTAAAACTCTGTTTAATGGAAGGGAACACATCCTGTCACCAGCAGTGGTACTTCGTGGAAGTCAGTATTATGAAAAATGCAGGAGGCTTTTGCATCAGTACAAATCTCACCCAGAAACTTGCTGTAGTTAAGCTTTATTTTAATCTACAAAATGCTGACTGAAGACCTCTAATACTTTTACTCTCCAAGAGCCAAAGTTGACCTAAATATGCTGTTGGAGGTTTTTATACAGCTATTCAGGGAAGACGTGCAGGTCAGTCTCAAACATTGCAAAATCACTTATACTTCACTAGAACAAGACTAATCCAGCACATCATCATAAGAATTTGACCACTCCACTCTATTATAAAAATGACCTGTACAAAGTCCTTGGCTTGCAATATAAACTTCTTTAGGAGTACAAATGCATTCACAAGGACACGCTGACTTATTCTTGTCATGACAACTTAGGTACCGCGGGGGGGGGATAAACTTCCTGCTTAGTTGAAAAGAAAAAACCTTGTAAACTAACTGACTTGCAAGAAATGTGGGAAATTATGTGGCAGTAACTATTAGGCTGCCATTAGCAACATAAAAAGTTATTTCTAAACGCCACCACTGCTTCAGTACCTATGTGAAGTCACTTTGGTTTTATGTACTTGAAAGAATATTTCAGGACTGCATGAAATAAGAGTAGCTTCAGCTGGAATGGCTTAAAATACCAGTCTGTAAGTAAAAGGCAACAGGAAATATTAAATGGGAAAAATAAATTACAGGAGAGACAACCAACCAGTAATTTAAAATAATAAAATGCTCAGATCCTACCACAGTAGAGAGTTCCCAGGAGAGCACGAGGTGTTTATATTAACAGTCAGACTCTCAAGGAAAATACTACACACTCTTTTTTTTTTTAAATTAACAAAAATGTTTTGCACTGAAGTAGTTCTAAGCCTCATAGCAAAAAGGGACCTAAATAGTTTTTTATTTTGGAGAGGAGGGCATGGATAAAAACTCAGCACTTTTTTTTTTTTTTTTTTTTTTTTTTTTAATTACAGACCAGGTGTTCCTTCCCTTAAGCAAACTGAGTAATTCTCCCCCCACTGCTAACTCATTGCACCATTCCTGTTAAACTTCCTCGTCTCTTCTGACCTGTCATGTGCTCTTGCAGCTTTCGTCACTCTCCCAGATGCTTTTACATCTTTTTGCTCATTTTACACCAGTGAAACTCTCATAAATGAGCAACTCTCCCCCCGCCATTTCATTCATGCATGTCAATCTGTTTTCTTGAACTACTTATTTCCCTATTTTTTTTTTTTTTTTTAGTGGTTGAGAATTATCCAACACAAAAGAAATGCACTTCAGTCCTATGCTGTCTGGTTTAGAAAACTACATTTAATGGTGTAGCTGGAAAGCCGGAAACACAAGTGGAATAATTCCAATTGTGTATTGTGAAATCTGAAAAATTCCATGTGACAGTAAATTCATCTGCCAACTTTCTTTCTCCCACTTTCTTCCTCATCTTTGCAGATTTGTGTAACATCGTAACAATTTCCAGGAAAAAAATAATATAGTAATTAATTTTTCTGACATTTCTTCAATAAGGCTAATGCAAAACAGGTACAAATCATAAATATTTTATTTTTAATGAGATGACTAATCCATTAACTGTTTTCCATATGGAGCTAGGACTATTGCAGCTAAACTGGTTAACACATTAATCAATCCTGCTCTGACAAGCTGGGGGACTAGAGTCTAGAAACTGGAGACACTGACTTCATATTCATCCTGTGCTGTTTCAAAACTACTACATCTTCAGCATGTACTTGAGGAAGACAGAGCAACCTTGAGCTGTGTTGTCATATTATTTGATAGAAAACAAATACCAGTAAGTAAAACCAAACAAAACTAAGAGAAAGAAACATGAACTGGAACAATTTGCAGAGACAGACTGGCTGCAATGCAACTATCTGTAAGCCTACATTGAGGCATAAAAAGGAAATAAATTGGATTTCCTACCTCGCTGTACATTTTTGTTGGCAAGAATAAAAAGCGTCTCTTAAGGATGAGAGATAAGAATAGAAGACTATCTATGAAATAAAAATGCCACTCTCTTCTAGAAAAAAGCCTCAGATTTGTGTGGTCTATGCTAGCCAAAGTTGGGCACAGGGCAGTGCCGTTTGGCCTGACTGGGCAACAGCAAGAGCAGGTATTTCTACAGGTGACTGGCTTCTCTGGGGACGAAAAATGTACTGGAACAGGAATTGCTAACTTGCTCAGGAGGAGAACCTGGAGCCTCTCTGCTGCTCAGCCTCCACCTCCTTTTTTAAGGCAGGGGTACTGTGACCCCCTCCGAGGCTGCTCAAGCCCTTTCAGTACCATCTGCTCCAACAGCTGCTCCAGCTCCTGCTGCCTTAGCAGCCCCCGTGCAGCACACTGTTAGACCTGCCCAGGCACTGCTCCCCCTTCTCTGCTGTGACAGGAGCTTCTGAACACAGAACTTCTGCATAAAAATTCACATCTCCAGCATAAAGGGCCTTCTTTAGCCAACACAGGGCCACCCCCGTGCGTGAGGAGAGCCAAGGAAACTGATCTCTCTGTGCACCCGCAGCCATCTCGCAGAGAGAGCCTGAGATTCCTCGCTTACTTTATCAGCACAGAACAACTCCAGCTAAGAAGCGCTGGGCACCACCAGCTGATGGAGAGATATTCTGAAAATTGCTTCCATTCCTGAACACCAGAAATGCCCTGCAATCAACTGTAAAACACTCATAACTGTTATATTATAACTCGCAATATAAGTATATTCTTCTCTTTCTACATTTCCTGTTATTTTCATGCCACTATTAGAGAGACATCTTCTGTTCACTGGACTTCAGTATTTATAGTAATTAGTGCAAAAATAAACATTTCTCTTCAAACAAGTTTTCTCTTCTGGATCAAAAGGTGAATGCTCATCTAGTACTATACAAAATAAATATTACACAGGGTACAGAAGACTGAGTTCAGTTTACAAGCTGTAAACAGGCACTGCTTTGAAAAATGCTTACAAGATTCATTCTAGGATGTAGGATTAGCATGGTCTCTTACTTTAGAGCTAGGAAATGCTGTTTGCAAAATCAATTTCCATAAAAAAACTTGAAGAGCCTCAACTCATTTTCAGTAAATGCAGTGTACTGGGGCAAGGCATTTACATATTCAGATTTTTAAATGGTGGAATTCAACACCTTCCTGCTAGTCTAAGCACGTTTTATAAAAAGTGAACTCAAAGGCTTACAGCTTTTTATAACATGAACTGGGGAAAAACTAAGAACATGGCACTTGTGCTACAAGAATATATATACATTATTCTTATCATTTGATAAGGAATGCTTTAGACATTCCTCATGCAGCAAAGTGCAACTGTGTCTCATCAGCTCTTATCTAGGTCTGACAGTTTTTTTTTCTCCTGTTGAAAGAAGTCTTTCAGCATTCACCAAAAAAATCAACAGTATCATACAGTGCAATATGAAATAAAAAATAAGATATTTCTGTCTAGAACTATTGCACATCTCACTGACGTTAGTAAGGATTTTTCTTTCTAAATCTAAGAACAGCTATGTGCAACAAATCGGGTAAAGCTTAGCACTGTCTTATTTGGACATCCACTTTTGTTTCCAGCAAGGTCTTCTCCATACTGCAGTGTAAAAAACAAACTTCAGTGTACTGCTCAAGTCCTATGAGAGTTTTAAGTTTAGCTTCAAGAGCAGTCAATTGTACAGAGGAGGTAAGGGGGAGAAAGGGGGGGGGGGCACAGTTTTTCCCATAACGCAGAGAAGCCTTGAGAAAACATAATTTTGTAATAAACATGGTAGCATCACCATGCTTCATCTGGCATACAGAAGAGAGATTATACTGACATGAAAATGGAAATCACTTAATTGAGGAAAAAAAAAAGGCATAATAGAGTCTACATATTGTGATGTTTTATATGTATGTAATATAACAAACCCTTCACCTACATTTCACTTCTTGTAGGACTTGTGCCATTTCACCAGATATATCCATGAATCCAATTTTGATAAAGTAGACAACCTTAGGCTTCAGATTCTCTCTTCTTCTTTCCATCTTCTCCTAAATCACTGTCTTCTGACTGGCTACTGCTAAGGACTACAAACTGTCCTTCTCCACTGCTCTGGTTCGATCTGCTGGAAGCGGCTATCAACCGGCTTTGCTCCTCTAAGTCCTAATTGGAGAAGGGTGGGGAGAAATCAGAAAAAGCATATTAACCTTGAAGCCATCTACAATTGAAACAGAATATCATTATTATGATTTATAAACTATCTGTTAATACTATCAAGGGATAGCTTTCTGTACAGAGGGAATTAAATGACTGAATAGGAAACCAAAACATTGACATTTCAGTAGTTGGCATTATTAGAACAGCTAACACTAACTTACCTGAGCCTATAACCCACGAAACACAGCAGGTCAGAACAAGTATCTGTCTACAACCCGCTCCCTGCAGCCCCTTTCTCCCTGTGCAACTGAGCCCTCCTCAGCAAGTGACATTATTTTGGGCCTGTGACAGGCGTCCCTTCAGGCACTGCTCTTAAGTACTCCTATAAAGATGTTTTGTGGTTTATCTCCTCAGAAAAGCTCCTTCTAAAACCTGCTATACAAAATTATACCAAACCTGCACAATCTGTGCAGGAAATACTTCTAAAAATTAATTTAACTCCATAACATTCTAGCAACTTATACTAAAAGATATGACAGCAAAGCTTGCAGTACAAAACTGCAACAGAAAGTAAGTAGAAAAAAAAGAATATTAAGAAATAATGATGAAATATACCTTTTCAATTTGTTTTTGTTTATTCAGTTCTTTTTGTTGTTTCTCTTTGACTCTATCTATTTCTTTCTGTTTTTCTGATGCTTTTCGATCCTAAAGGGCAAAAATGTAAATAAAGTAAGTAAAACCAGCCCAAGGTGTTTGATACACTACTGCTGTATATGAGCTTGCTCAAAACTGTTACACCACTGTTTTGATCATTCTTCTTTTAAAGGACTGGTCTGTCTGTTAAAGGTAGCAAGCCGAGTCCTATTTTGAATATTGTTCCACAGTAGACATTGGTCAGTCTTTTTATCTTGGGCTTAAATTCTAGAAAACAAATCCCTTAAAATACACCAGAACGATATTACTGCATCTATAAGCATCTTGCAGAATGTATTCCATCACACATTTAATATAACCTCTCCCTTCCATTCACAAGTATCCGTTGCCCCCAAGAGATTCTTACCAGTTCTGCATGAAAAGCTATCTGTTTTGCCAGTCCAACAGAGTCACAAATCTAAACACAAAACAGATGAGAAATAATCAAAAAGACTCTAATAAAAATGGCTTTAAAATTAACCCAGATTCCCCAATTAGGTATGACAGCATATTAAAGCACTGACAGATACTTAGACCATCTTTTTCAATACATAAACAAAATACTCTCCCATTGAATGGAGCTAACATCTTGGAATTCCGGTCAGGTTCAAAACTGATAACAAGTACAACCATCACCAATACCTTTTCCCCTTCGTTATTTGATTCAAATATATAGCAGACAGAGGTTTGGCGGCTCTCAACTCTCCCTCCTGAAGTTCTCAGCACGAATCCAAACAGGCGCTTATTCTCCTGGTGCGTTGCGTACAAGACTACATTGGGCAAAGGAAACTGACAAAAGGATCAAATATGGAGGTATTAAAACCGGTTCCAAATATATTCTCTGTGAAGTTTCAATATGCAGCACATTAATTACTTCAGTATCACAAATGCACAACCACACCAGAAGTTATAACCTGACCAAACATGTAATTACAAAACCCCACCAGGAGATTAGAAGACAAGGATTACATTATTCAAAAGATAGGAAAACTTCTAAAAACACATTCCATGTAAGAAAAGGGGACCACATTTGCAATGTGATTCAGTCATCTTTCGAAGTGTGAACAGAGTCCTGTTCTTTTTTATTTTCTTTAAAGAGACATCATTCATACAAATTACATTTGTGACTATGCTTTCAATATTTGGTCCCAAGTAAATGTACTACTTCTCCAAAAGCTTTACTGCAATGACGGCAGCTCTCCTGAATTACACAAGCAAGAAAAAAAAAAAAAAAAAAAAAAAAACAAACCAAAATGAACAAACCACATATCCTCGTTATTTTGTTACAATAAAACTATTTTGCATTCTTACTCCTAAAACAGGGCAGACTTAGAAATTTCAAATGTGTATTTTTAAGACTTACCAAAGGGTAAGTTTTTTATTTCTGGAAGCCCCTACAACAGCTGCTATAAATTGACAGGATGAGTTTTTCCTGACCTTGAATGTACCCATTTAGAATACTGGGCATGCACTCAGTTGATACGTCTCACCTGGAGAAGCCTACGGCTTTGGGGCAGTTTTGAAATCAATGCCACAAACGTTGAAAGGAAAAAAAAAAAAATAGAGACCATAAACGGCATAAAGAAAAAGATGAGAGGAAAACAGTTTTGAAATATGAAAAATAAAGACTGCTCTTACTGAAAAATTAAGCTGGCCTTTTCTTGATATCCTGAGAAGAATTCCACTTTTTTCTTTCAAGTGTACTTTTTATAAAGAATTAGAAAAAAATCACCAAAACCAGAAACTGTACAACACTCTCAATGCAATTATGCATTAAAAACCAAAAACAAAACAAAAAAAACCAAACACCAAGCAAACCTTCAGAAGACTTCAGAAGTAATTTGACTCCAATCTTAATGTTACCTCTTTACTAACAATATAAATTTTTATAATCCAACATGCTGTTAAAATGCAGTATTCTGTTCTCCTAAGATTTTACCCTATCAGTTTTGGGCGGAGGAGGAAGTTTCAAAAGCCTATTTGGTCTACTGAAATCACTCCCCTTAAACCTGATTTGCTAGAGTTTTTCTGTCTATTTTTAGATGTATGCATTAGTCTCCTAATTTCAGTGGAAATTTGTCTGGAAATCTCATGTGTTCAGTGATTTTTGCTAACATCTAATAATATTATTTTTAAAGTAGAAGAATTACATTGCTATCTTAAAATGTAAATTACTTACTCGTAGTCTTGTAACTTGTGTCTGTGGATCAATTAACCTAAAAAATTGTTTTTAAAAACAAATCAGAAAATAAATTTTACCATAATGAAAGAAAATAATTCTATAAACATCAGTAGAATTCAGGAAGCAAACTTACTTTAAACAGTCACAAGTGACTAATAAATGTGATTCTGTCATCCTGAAAATGTTATGGATGGCACGAGCTGCTAGTATTTGACGCATTGTTTCATAAACAACATCTGGACTTTCATCAGACTTCACCTCCATAGAGCCAAGAAATCGTACAATAAATAACTGATGAAGAATTGAATCTAAGAAAGAAAAGTATTGAAAAAAGTGAACTCCATTTTGGGTTCTCCATTCAAAACCAAAGATGGAGAGCAGTCAGGAAAACTCCAGACTTCTAATACCTTGGAAGAGCTTGCTCATACTTAAGAATTAGAGGTACAATTACTGAACAGCAGGTCACACATCTTTTCATTTTGTTTAATGAATACAAAAGATGCAATGAATTATTTTTTAAACAGACTTTCAGACAGTAGCCTGATTTAACTCAAATTCTCTAATACATTGCTAATGTAACTAAACATTCTAAAACTGGTGTTAAAGTAGAAGAGAGAAGCTAAAGATGAAAATCGAAAAGTAACTTTCAAATTCTATTTTTTATTGTGCAGTGAAATAAAATTTTTGTTTTACCTTCAGTTTCAGATTTTGAGCCTCCAGATTCACCAAAAGGATTTGTACGTCTATTAAAAAATGAAAACATTAAACTAGGAGTCAGATTACAAAAACCACTAGTAAATAATGTAGTAGTCTCATGCTACATCAAATAAGAACATGGAATGATTTCACAGACTTGTCACCTGGAGGAATAACGCATGATAAATCGTAAGGACAAGCAATTTAATCAGGAGTTAGACATAAATTGCTGTATTTGAGGGCTCAAATTATGGGAAAAATACCAGATATCATTATCCTATTGCTGCCAAAGAGAGTTTTGCTCACATGGTATTTTTTTTATATCAGAATTAAACCGAAAACAAGACCTTCTTAATATTTGAAAAGGTATATAGGGAACAGCTTCAGAACAGCCAAAAACTAGTCCTTTCAGTACTCCATAGGAGCACCACACTTCTCAGCACTGTCTCAAGTTATTGCATTACTTACTGAAGAGAAGTCACTGGTTTTGTTTCAAATGCAGCTTTCTGAAAACATCACTGGGGTTTTACTCCTAGAGGGTCAAGAGAAATGTGGCTATTTCTGGATCTCAAAGACAGAATTGCTATCAGTTGCAATGAAAAGTGAAAATACTCTAGGCTTCCAAGTCTACATTTTCCAAAAGTAGGAAAGCAATATTGAAGAAAGTATGGGAAATGGGGAAAATTTATTTCAAACTTCTAAAGAGGAAAAAACCCTTTCTCTTTGGCTAATTTGTAGCTGAAAAACTATTATCAAGGGTTCAATAAACTTCAAATTAGGTTTTACAGGGGAGTAATGAAGGTGTCATTTCTCAATAGTGTTCTAAAAGTAAATTTCAGAACTAAGTGAAAAAAAAAACTAATCTCTTGTTCAGTTAGACGTCATACTGAGGTTTATTTTATCAGTGAAATCTTTTAACTAAGAGATGTCTAGTTTAAAGTAGCAAAATTGTTCTAGACTGAACTCTGAAGTCAAGATTGCACTGCTACAATGTTTATATACCATGGACTCAATCAAGAATCATCCCATTAAATGCTGGCCTGTTTAAATACACTAAAGGGAAATTCTTTTATTGCTCAGACCTCTCATGATTTAAGATTAGACTGGAACAGTAAATGCAAAATCTTGCAGGATCTCTCAAAAGGCAAAAATAAAATTTAAATATATGTCATCAGTATCAGAAACGAAGGATTTTTTTTTAAAATAATTAATACTTCTAAAGTAGCATGTTGCCTATCTGTACAAACACTGCAATTCTTTATTGATAGTGATGGCTAATGGATAATATTAGGCACAACTCTATATAATTTCTGCTACGAAAACTATTATTTTCTAGAATTGAATTGTAACTGATGACATGAATTTATCTAAGTATTAACCTTTCCACTTCCTGGAATACAGTTCAAGTCTGTTTTATATCAATATATTCTTAACGATCTAGTTAGCCAACTGATTATCCTGCTATACCAAACAACAACTAAAAGAAAACTGTCAAAAAAAAAAATAAATTTAAAAGAGTTGACTATATATCATTATAACTCTTATGTCTCTGTGAGGTGCAACTGAAAATTCAAGTATTTTTCTAGAGGGCAGGGAGATACAAAACGTTACTGCGACTATAGTCACATAAATTAGTTTTCAGATTTTTAGCTTTTTTTTTTGTTGTTTTTAAGAGCAGATGGATCTGCAAATATGTTTTATTAATATCTGAATTCTGCGCATATAGTTCCAGAAATGCAGTGCAGATTTACAGGTTTTTATTATTATTTTTGAGTGG